>VDFB02361004.1:0-66318 GCA_007258455.2 Sequoia sempervirens
CTCCTCCTCCTATCAGGTCCAAGGCATCAATGCAACTTTCACTGATTCCTCTAAGGAAGAGAATCTTTTGAGACTCTTCATTGAGTGCATGATGTGGATATTTCTGCAAGAAAAATAGGAACCTTGAAATATATTCCTCCAAACTTTCATCTTCCTTATGTTGCATCCTAAAGATATCATCTCCTCTCATATGACTGTCCCTATAGTATTCTTTATACTTCTCAAGAAAATTTGTTTTCATATCATCCCAAGTCTCCATAGTATTCCTACCTAAGCTCATAAACCATCTTAATGCAGCTTCTTTCAAGGTGGTAGGAAACAATTTAAGCCTATGAGCATTAGTGGTGTAATCATAGCTTCTACAAAGGATATCAAACTCAAACAGGAAAGTGTCAGGATCCTCTGTTACAAGGCCATAGAACTTAGGAAGAACTGAAGAAGGGATGTTCTTGAGGTTATCAACTTCATTCTTGTGGGTGATAGGAAATGGAAAAGATGGTTGTTTAGGTCTATTTGGATTTGCACCAACCATATTTGCTTGATGGAGTGCCAAAGCAAACGAATTCTCAATCAAGTTTTGGGTAGATTGGTATTCAGAGGATTTGCAAAAGGATTTTCCTCCTCTTCTTCTTCGTCTCTTGGCAGATTTTGAAACTCAACTAGTTGGTTGTCAGGATTAGGGTCATTAGGAAGGAATCTCCCATGAGCATCTCTTCTCCTACCTCTATGCATGCGGTATTAACTCAGTATCAGCCAACTCACACAAAGAATTGGTGAAAGAATAATAAATCATTACTTTTCTCAAATGAAGGGTATGTTAAGAACAAACTTCAAAGATACTAAAACAAGAAAGAAACTAGAAATGACTCCAAGGAACTTCCTAGTTTGACACCATCCCCGGCAACGGTGCCAAAAATGTTGGCCTCCTCTAATGGTTCAATAACTAAGCCCTTAGGGCCGTGACTTAGAGATTAGACATCTACACTAAGTAGTTATCTTGCTCATCATGAAGTTTCATTTCATTGTCAACCCAACGACATGAACTTGAAATGGGTCAGCATTGTTTGTGCACTAGGACTCAATTGTAGTCATCCTTATCCTATAACTAGAAAGGAAATAGTACTGAAAACAAAATGCTGGAAAGAAATTAGCATAAGTACTGAGCATGAATTATCAACTAAACTGAGCATCAATAGCTGAACTAGAATGGATGAAAAATAGAAATCTCAGCAAACAGACAAGAAGTTACTCTATTTTCCTTGGTTGCAGGAACAGTCACAAAATAGAGTTCCAATGGTTGCAGGAATAGACAACTGCTAAGACCTAAACTAATTACTAAACTAAAAAATAACTATTAAACTAAATGGATGGAATTCTCACCAAGTGGGCCCCCTTGAATGAGTCTTCCCTAAGCTAACTCAGATGCAACAAATCAAAGTATCATTTATTCATTGGAAACATGATTACATCATATCAACAATATAACTATACTACTTGAAACTAAAAAATGCAAGTACAATCTCATCACATCCAACCTTGTGAAAAGGGGCAGTTGACCATTATTTATAGAGGGAAAAGCTTCTAATTAACCCTAACTAACCAAGCAGTCGACTCCAAAAAAATAGGACGCCATTTATTGAAAGCATGGAAAAGAGGGAGGAAGTTATGCATGCACCAAATTTAGTCAAAGTAGACTTGCCTCAACAAGGATCCAGCACAACAACACTTCCTAGATTTTCTCAACTAACAAACATGATCATTTAAAAGGTAAGTTACAAATTCCACATGAGCTGGGGGTTTCCCTCCATTGGAAGTTTCCCTCCATTGACCTCTTTAATGACCATCTTTTTTACTTCATTAGCAACCAACCAATTGGCATGAAATTCTTCCACTTTACAAGCTTCATTTATATCCGCATCTTAATGTGAACCTACATAGTAACATTAGCTTGCCAAAACAATTGTGTATCCATAATCACCTTAGGATAACATTCATTCAATCACATGTAAAGTTAACATAAATATGTCACATAGTAGGTTAATATTATCAAAAGTCACAAGGATAATTTCATGCCCAAGGTTCATAATTTTAGGGAAATAACATAGAGAGTGTCAATAACCAGGTGCTAAAGTCTATAGTAACAACAACAAATATATGATAAACCCTATCAAAATTGAGCCATTATTTGGACTCATCAGGCACAAAATCAAAAGGAAAAAGTTCTTCACCTTCAGTGGATTTTCACTCCAATCCTTCTACTAGTGAGTTTTCTATTTCTAGTCTAGACTATATTATTAAGAAAAAGAAAAAAAAATATGGGCATGGCGTTAGTTGGAAAGTTCTTAGGTCCTCGCCTAAACATTAAGTGGGTTCGGTCATTCACCCTCAATCATTGGCATCTTAAGAGTCAGATTGATGTGGCTACTATGACAAAAGGGTTTTTCCCTTTCTCTTTTACCTGTGAATATGACTTAATTAGTTCTCTTACTAGGTGTCCTTATATGATTGGTAAGTCAACCTTGATGTTGAAAAAATGGGAACCGAGGTTCAATCCTAGTTCTTGCTCATTCTCTTCTACTCCAGTCTGGGTTAGTCCCCCAGGTCTCCCATTGGAGTTCTAGGATGAGGAAATTTTTTAAGGGATTGTGAATACCTTTGGGTGCCTATTGTCCATAGATCAAATTACCTCTTCCAAGAAACACTTGGTGTATTCCTACTTTTGTGTTAATGTTGAACAAACAGTGGACCTACCTTTGTCAATAAAGATTAAATCTAAACTGGGAGAATGAACCAAGTTGTTTAATTTGAGTCCATTCCTTTTGCTTTCTTTTTATGCAAGAAAGCGGGTCATTGGGCCAAGAAATATCCAAAAAAAGTTCAAAAATTTACCCTAAAAGAATGGAAGGTGAAAGATGGATCCTAAGGCTATTAAAGTTTTGGGCTTAGGGGAAGAACTGGTTAGTGGTAATGGGACTCATTTTTTGCATACTATCTTAGATTTTTCTATTGTTGAAATGGAAGCTTCTAAGCCTACCTCAAAGGTGATTCCTGAGGAGTCAACCTAAAGCTGTAGTTGTGGAAAGTTATGATACTCAGAGGGAGGTAGCACCTTTCAAGAATTCATTGGAGGATAATCATCCTGAAAATTCCTTCAAAGGAAGTGTGTGTTTCTCAGCATGGAGATATGGTTGATCCTTCTGAAGTAAAAGAGGATGCCAATCCTGGAGTATCTCCTAATAAGAATTGTTTTGTTTTGGGTGGTCATTTTCCTCCCCCTCGGGAGGGGGACTTATCTAGATATTATGAAGACTGACATAATCTAAGCAGGAAAATTTCTTAGTTAGAAAACTTTGAGCCTTTAGAGAATCAACTGTTTACCTTGGTTAAGGGAAAAAATAGAAAAAAAACCTTCCTTTCCTCTAGGAGTCACTACCTAGAATAGGCAAAGAATAAATTGTGGTTCTGAAACTAGAGGTAGAGGAAGACATTATTCCCAACAAAGTAGGGATAAGGAGAGCAAGATGGAAATTGCTAATGGTACCCAGAAAACCCTATTTGAGATGTGCTTAAAAAGCACCCCCCAGAAATCTTTATGAATATTATCTCATGGAATATCATAGGGTTAAATAACCCTCATAAACATGATCTCCTCTCCAATTTGGTTAGGGATCATCGACTTGATATTGTTCTTATTCATGAAACTAAAATGGAAAGTGGGAGGCTAAATAAAATTAAAAATAATATTTTAAATATTGTGGCCTTCATAGATTTAATTTGGATGGGGCTTCAGGAGGTCTTGTTATTTTTTGGAATCCTAAGGTGGTGCAAGGTACTACTCTTTATGGTGATTCTAATCATATTGCCACTTCTTTTAAGCACTCTCGAGATTATTTTTTCTTGGATCCTATCTAATATTTGTGCCCCTAACACCAAATATGTGAGAAAGAAGCTTTGGTGCAGCCTAAGTAGCTTTAAATCTCAATTCTAGAATGAAATGTGGCTAATTATGGGAGACTTCAACACTCCTCTGAATGATGTAGAGAAAAAGGGTGGATCTCAAATAGCGAATGAAAACAGATTTGATCTTATCGATTTCATTAATGATCATGATTGTTTTATTTAGAACTCCGTGGGGCATCTTATGCTTGGTCTAATAGAAGAGTTGGGGAGGCTCTTATTTAGGTCAAGCTTGATCATGCTCTTCTTTCTCTTGAGTGGCTCTTTCCCTATTCCTATTCCCTCTATGCCCTTAATAGGTCGGTATCTGATCACTTCCCTATTTCTCTCTTGACAAAGTTGTTGGCTAGAAGAAAGCATTTTCCCTTTAGGTTTGAAAGGATGTGGATTAATCACCTAGATTTTAGGAATAAAGTTCATTCTTGATGGAATATTAGGGTGGATGGCTCTGTTATGTTTAGAGTGGCTAAAAAGTTTTCTTTTGTTAAATCTAATGTTCAAAAGTGGAACAAGTATTCTTTTGGTCAGATTTTTAATGATAAAGCTTTTATTAAGGAGGAACTTGATATCTTAAAATGGTCTATCCAAACCTTTGGTTATGACCCCCTTGTTATCTAGTAAGAGAACTCCTTGTTATCTCAGTTGCATAATATCATTGCTCGGGAGGAAGATTTTTGGAAACAAAGGTCACGGGCTATTTGGTTGTAGTGGGGACAAAACTACCAAATTTTTTCATCTCTCCACCTCAAAACATCATTCTTTTAATCAGATTAACTCTATTATTTCTAATGGTAGGGTGGTGGATAAGGAAGATGATATCATGCAAGCCACTACCTCTTTTTTTATTCATCTACTTTTTGAGGATCAAGTTTTGGAACTGATTTATCAAAATTCCTTTTTAAATGTTATTCCTAATGTCATTTCTTGCATCCCCTCTGTTGATGAAATCAAGTGGGCAACTTTTTCTTTTGAAGGAAATAAAGCCTCCGATCTGGATGACTTTCCCATATTTTTCTTCCAGCTCTTCTGGGATATTATTTATAATGATATATCATATGCCACTAAAGAGTTTTTCAGGAGCAAAAATTTACTAAGGGAACTTAATTCTACTTTATTGTCCTTGTTCCCAAGAAAACTAGGGCTTCTTCTTTTGGTGAGTTTCGCCCTATCAATCTGTGCAAATCTATGTATAAAATCTTCTCCAAAGTGTTGGCTTTAAGGTTGCAAACTAATCTTCCCCAGATTATTTCTTCTCAGAAAAATGGTTTTGTTACTGGGCAATAGATCCTCGATTCTATTCTTACGGTGCATAAAAATATCCTCCTTTATTGTTAACAAGAAAACTAGGATTTTTCTCAAACTGGATCTTATGAAAGCGTATGATAGGGTGAATTGGCAATTTTTACTCAATATTTTGAAGGCCTTTGGTTTTGGTAATAAGCCGCTTCAACTTGTTTAACAGTTAATTTCTATTCTAAAGTTCTTTGTTTTAATTAATGGCTCCCCTTCAAGCTTCTTCAGTAGTTTGAGGGGTTTGAGGTAGGGTGACCATATCTCTCCTTTCCTTTTTATTATTATGGTGGAGGCCCTAGGAAGATTTATCCAAAAAACTGTTCATGATGGTTCTTTGATGGGTTTATCCCTATCTTCTAGTAGCCAGTTTTGCTCTCATCAACAATTTGTTGATGACACTATCATTCTTGGGGAGGCCTCTATTAAGAAGGATAAATCTATCTTATCTATTTTGTAGAAGTATGAAGTTGTGCTGGGTCAAAAAATTAGCATGTCTAAGAGCATTGTTTTCTTTTTGAATACTCTTCAAGTGAGAAAGCATAAAATTGCTAGGATCCTTCAGTGTGAGATTGGGGAGTTTCCTTCTTCCTACCCAAGTATGCCTTTATGCTCCAACTCTATTCTTGATTCCTTTTGGAAGGGGTTGATTGATAAATTTAACTCGAAGTTGGCTGGATGGAAAGGCGCGTTGCTTAGCCAGGCTGAAAAGGTTCAATTAATTAAAGCTACCCTTCAAATTCTTCCTATTTATGCAACGAGTCTTTGTTGGAAATATGGAGTCTTGCAACATGAGCATGAAGTGTATATAGATTGATCTGGTTGTTCCTATGTTTTCATTGATGTCAACATGGTGACAACAGTATAGGAAGCTTATTTAGTATACCGGAAGTGTTCTTTATTGATGTACCAGTGTGTTGGTTTTTTAGTCCAAAATTCACCACAAGAAAAGATATGACTCTGATCTCTTAACTGTGTTATTATGACTTGTTCATACAGCTATATCCAGGATCTTGAGAAGTTTTGTGTCAAGAGCAAAAAGTTATCATTGACAGGTTTTAACTCTATACACTATAGTTGTTTCACTACTCAGCATATTAGTGTGCGAGACTCCGCATTTTCTTAAGAAGAACATTCTAATGCTACAGTTCTAATGGTAGTCTCTCTGATATTAATGAGATGAGAAACTAAAGTAATATTGGATCTGGAAGGTGTTTACTTTGAGAAGTGTATGTTGGTTTGGATTTTGTGTTTAGGTCCTATTCTTGGTCAACCTAACATATGACATGCATGAAGAAGATTAAATATACCTTGTGGATGCTTTCTATAGATATAAACCGACTTGATATGATGCACTACATGGATAAAAATGTTTTAAATCTTATATGGTGCCGACAAGAGATTTTTTGGTTGGTTTTTTTTCATATAATTAGTCTGACCTAATTGATGAATAAGATATACTTGCATATATATGTAAGACTCTTTGAAGGGGAAAATGAGAAGAGAGAATGTGTGAAGATGTGAGTATGGGAAGGAGAAAGAAGAGATGTGTGGTGAAGTGTGAAGAGGATCGAGGAATGTTTGAATATGTGAGCCTAAATGATTTATCAGTTGAGGATCTTAACAGAATTGTTGAGCGACTGCTATGGGAAGCAATACTCCTTATTCAAAGCTTCATTGGAACTGAACCCTACACACAAAAAGTGTATTCCATATACTTTTGGAAGTGATCCATAACTTTTGTAGCTTAGTGGTTAGCCATCTTTTGTATTTAGGTTGTGAGCCTTTGAAGGACAGTGAATCCTGGTAGTGAGCCAAGTAATATATTGTATCTAGATATAATATATTGTGAGCTAATCCTCACGGTGGTTTTTCCCATTTTGGGTTTTCCACGTCAAAATCTTGTTGTTCATGTGTGATGATGCATTGTCTTGATTCCATGTCCTCTCTTGTTGATTCAGTCAGATATGTGATAAAGCTTAAGTGGATTTTATTTGAATGGTTTTATGGAATACTGATTCACCCCCCCTCTCAGTATTTCAGATATTCAACAGTCTTTTCCAAATTCCCAAGAAATTTTTAGACAAGATTGAGAGTATTTAGAAAAAAATTATGTGGTTTGGAACTGAGGAGAGAAAAATGATGCATCTGGCCTCTTGGGAAGAGGTGTGCAGGCCTAAGAAGCTAGGTGGTTTGGGAATCAGGAAAATCAAGGAATTCAATCATCTATTACTTGCTAAATAGCTTTGGAAACTTATCTCGGAAAGTAGTGAATGGTCTCAAATCTTCTCCAACAAATACCTTCATGGGATAGATGGTTTTAGGGATCTTATTTAGGGTAAATTCATTCCTCCTGTTGGCTCGGCCCTGTGGAACTTTATGGTGAAATCTAGATTTATTATTTTGAAAGGGCTTTGTTGGTCTTTGCGGAATGGCCATTTTATCCATTTTTGGGAGGATTGGTGAATTGGTTGTGGCCCATTAAAATATGAGCCTTGGGTGAACCCCTTTATGGACATGTAAAAATGCCTAATACATATCACACACCCGAAATTGCATTTTTCTATTGTTGACATCATCTTCATTATCATTATTGTATTTAGCATCATATCACATTTATCAATTAATTATTTAACTAAATATCAAACTCTCTTCTAATATTAAATAGTTATCAATTAATTATTTAATTAGATCACTTACCATCATGCATGATTTAAATATTTATCTTTAATTATTTAATTATCCTAATTTCCACCAAAATATCTTGACTTAACTTATCTGAAACATCATCTATTAATAAATAAATATTTTTATTTATTAATCAATCTTATCTTTACACATTCCTTAATTATTTAATTACTTTAATTAATTATCTTATCATGCAAAAAGAAAACTCATCTTCTATCTCAATCTTATCTTGCACATTCCTCCAATAATTAATTGATTATATCATGCATTATTTCCTCAAATCTTAACTGGCACTCTCTCTCAGCCAACTAATATTGATTGACCACTCTTATGATCAATCACTTCTCTTAACTCCCACTCACTTGGAGTATTATGATAAATCAATCGACTTAACACTTCAATCAATATCTCATGCAACTAGTTGTGGTCAACTAACTAGGCAATCAATTCCTCTCATTCATTCTCAGCCTTTGATGTCAAATCAGCACCTCTTAATCCAGATCGTTGATGTAATTTCCTAAAATCTATAAAATAACCCTTCATCCTTTACATTCATCACCTAGAATTTTCATAGCCAAGTCATTTTCATCTTGATCATTTATCTTGAGAGCTTTATCATACCACCTAGGTCACCTTACACCAAGCATTTGCAAGCTATCATGCAGGATTTTGTATTGAAGCAATCTGACATACCAACCAGTGTAAGTTACTCCAAATTGGGATATCCACACTACATCTTCAGTCTAGGGAGTGGAGACCATGAATCTTGGATTGGATAGCCTAGTTCCAAGAGCTAGAGAGAGACTTTTGCAAGCTATCATGGAGACTTTTGTGTTGAAGCAATTTGACATATCAACCAATGTAAGTTACTCCAAAATGGGATGGTTTGTTTTTAGATTTAATTGTCTTTGATTTGATTAACCTTTGTTTAAATTTATAACTTGTTTGCAATCATATCTCATTTGTATGTGGTTTCATTATTAATAATCATTCCATATTTTCCCCTTACATTAAATGGCACGCCCAGTGGGACCCTTGTCCCTAATCTAACATTTTTATCAAGTTTTTCATAAGTTACAGGTTTCTGGAGTGTGGTTGTATTTTATAGAATTTGTAATCGTTAATGGGGTCACTTTTGTCTAAAATATTGGCGTGATCCTCTCAGAAAAGGGTCACTATTGTATCTGAAGAAGCTTGCTATTACATAAATTGGTCATTGTCATCTCAGAACATAGTTGCTAATATTATATCAGAAAAAATTTGTTACTATCTCAAAATATAGTCACTATTATTCACTGCTTTTTTCTTTCAAACTTATGGATTTTGGTTTTCTAACCCTAACCCTAATCAATTTGTTTGTTGATTGATTTATTTTATCTAACTTGGTTTATGGAGCTCTTGTAGGGTGAAGGCAAATCATCTCAAACTACTAATCCATTTTTTTTCTAGGAAAAACGGTCAAAAACAATCATATACCAAATTACTAACAATTTGCTTGCAACCCATTCTCCAAGGATCATTTCTTTCAAGCATTTTGTGTTTCTATTATCTTGAACATTTAATTTGGTGCTTAAAAATTGAATTGCTATGATATGAACACTTAGTTTGGTGCTTAAAATCGAATTGCAATAAATTGTCTTCTATGTATTATGCGATTGGCAAGTTGGATGAGTATCCTCTCCTCTCGTGCCTAGTGTTATCTTGGGTGATGAGAAACATCTTGGACTTCAAATTTTGAGTCACTGAAGGCGTCTTGTGTATGTATCCTCTCCCCTTGCATCATTCGATGATCCTGGGTGAAGAGAAATATTAAGACATCCAAGCCTTCCTTTCTATAGTAGAGAGGCTTGGCTTTGAGACACATCTTGCAATGGAGATCTTAGTGGGACAACCTTAAAGCATGTATTCTCAAGTGGGATATATTAAATGGGTGAAGGTGAAAGCTAGTAACTCTATCTGAGGACGTTATACCTTGTGTGTCAATACTGATGTGGAACAACTGACCACATTCACATTGATTAGAGGCTTAAGTGTCTCACATCTGAAGTATACCTCTGGTGTTCATTATTTCATTAAAAACCTTGTACTTAGAGGAAAATCCAAGTTTTTTGAAATGATTCGTCATAGTAGTGCATGGGAATAGACTGTTCCCAGAAGTTACTTACCATGTATGGTCTATGGTTAAGGCGTAAGGCTTAAGATTTCATTCTCTTACAAAAAGCTAGGACTATCAAGGTGGTACATGACCTTGGTATGTCCTATTCAAACCCTCCATTAGAAATGGATTACATCACTCTTTAAGGGGTGAGGTAATCCTACTATGAAGAATCATACCTTTACTCCAAACTAGATTGTAATTGACTGATATCTTGTTTGAGCTAGACCAGTGAACCTTATGAAACAAGGTTTGCATAATATCCCCCTTACCATTTGATTCAGTTATTACATACTTTTTTTGCTATGTGTATCACTTTCTTTCTCAAATAAATCATTTTGAAATATCAAACCTAAACTTTTACCTTGCAAAATTGTCAAAACTATCATCAAACTAGAAATCAAGATATAGAGTCTCACTTGTTAGAAAATTGGGTCGCTATTGTGCATTTTATCACGTCTGTATTAGAAACTAGTCACTATTTTTCAGCATCTACTCACGCTTGCCTAAAAATTTGGTCGCTATTGCATTACATCTGGTCACTATTATGAAATTGGTCACTAAATTGCTTATTCTACTCATTTGTCGGTCACAATGTCTTAACAAAGTTTCTATTGTAATTACTATCGCTACTACCTCTTTAAAAGCTCACTATCATTTCAGATTCTACTGCTATTGTCTAAAAAAATCTCCCACTTTTATATTCTTTCCTAGCTCAGGTTTGTCAAAATGGGTCTTAAACATAATCATAATATATTGCTCAATTGTCAGAACGTTTGTCACAACATACCTAGGGTTTTTCAACATAGACCTCTTGGACAAAAACATTAAAATCAGATCTACTTCATATTTTATCAGTATCCTTGGACATCATTTTTCTTTTTAGACTAGCCTTTGCATCATCATAGATCAAACATCAACCAGCCTTTGGACATACAACATATCAAACCTCGTCATCTTGCTAGAGTCTATCAAATCATCTTATCATCTTGTGGTCTTAAAAAAATTATTGTAAATTGTCCTCTCCCTAAGTTTCTAGATTACTATCATCATCCCTTGCTTGTACTCACAAGTCTAGTTCAAGTAGAGAAATCAACATATCCTTCAAAAAAAAAATTGAGACGTAGCAAACATCAATCAAATCTTGTTTATCCTTGTGTCCTTAGACTAGCATCATCTCTAAATATCCAAAAAATTCCACTAACACCTTCATCATAGGGTTGAGTATCAAAAACATAGCATTATCCTAAAATATTTCAAAATCCACTCACACCTTCATCATAGGGTTGAGTATCAAAAGCATAGAAATCCACTTATACCTTCATTATATGGTTGAGTACCAAAATCTTGTCATTCTTAAACATCCAAAAAATCCAAAATAAAACTTAGTCATCAAACTATCCTAAAATCAACATCAACCAGCATCAATCAAAGGACATCATTTGTCCAAAAGGTTTACCAGCATCCCCTTTGTACATCATTTTACCAACCAAAGCTTCAAACCTAAACAACACCACACTTTCATAACTGGAAATCTCTCATTCTCCACGGTCTACTGTGAACTTTTATAACCACAAGATCACAACTCACAACCATAACATCCTAACAACATACAAGGTTATCTCACTCATTCATTTGTCTAATCTTGAAGTCAAAAAAAACATGTCAATTTCAATCTATTACCTAAATCTAGTTCCACTTTATACACCCACAGATTCATCATATCCTACTAGCTACAAAAATGTATAGCAACTATGGGTGTCCCTATTCAAGACTTGGGAATACTTTGTCACATGGAAAATTTCAATCAAGGTTAAAACATAAAATTATATGATCAAAGCATGAATCTTCCTCAATCCAACACCATATTGCTAGATCAATACATCCCAAACATAAACATGTCAAATCCTCACATTGTAAACTATGGGATGGATTTGTTCATGCCTCAAAATAGTCAAATACTACATCAAGATAAAAATCCTCAACATCCATATCAAAATCACTCTTATCAAGGGTCACAACAACATCAAGTAGTATTGCAACAACATCAATGGTTTCAAAATCACCATCAAGATAAAAATCTATAACATCTAATTTCCCTAAGTTCACTTTCCAAATCAGTTGACACTTTTCCAACAAATATCTCAATCTCCAAATCAATGCATTCCTTATTAAAGTCATCAAAACATTTATTTATATCAGCAACAAAATCCATCCTCACAACATCAAAATGTGGCATATTAAACACAATCTCAATCACCTCAATCACAACAAATTTTACAATCCAACAACACTACCACACATGAATACACTCCTTTAGGGGAGCCAATTGAGTTGGTGTTAAACAAGCTAGTCCATGCAAATCTTATCAATCTTCCAAAGTCATTAGTTGATTACAAACCTTGGTTCAAACCCATGTAGTATGATGATAAGGCTTATTGTGAATACCATGGAATAAAAGGTTATGAAACGTCAACTTGCATAAAACTCAAGAAACTTATCCAATACCTTATTGATCAAGGGGAAATCAATGTTGAGGATAACCTTCAAAGAACACCCACCAATAATCACATGGATAATTTTTATATCTCACATAATGAGTTAGAATACATAGATACTTTTTCAAAGCATGATCAAGATAATCCATCAGTGTCTAACAATGACCCATTTCAAAAAATCTTAACAAAATTTGATCTCATGGTTGAAAAATTTGACAAGATATCTATCTTAATTGTTGAGGATAACACCTAAGATCCATCTACCAATGATCACATTGACAATGTCTCTACATCATCCAATGAGCAAGATGACATATCTCAAGAATTTATTCCCAAGCATGATCAAAATCCTTCACAAAAGTGTAGCAATGGTCCTTTCCAACACATATTGACATCATTTGACCCCATGGTTTCCAATATTGAAGAAATCCTTAATTCAACACTTGATCCAAATTTAGTTGAAGATCAAGAGATTACTAAACCAATACCCATGTCCAAGGAAGACATTCAAGAACCCTTTGCAAATGATCCATCCTTTGAAATTGACCCATGTCAAGAACTTGATTCAAAGCATATCAAAAGCAATTCTAAAATCAGTCAAGATCAAGGATCCATGTCTTCTCAAGATCTAACAAGTCTATTCTAATTTGATATTGAAGATAACTTCAATAAAAGCCAAGATCAAGGATCCACATCTCCAAGATACTACAATGATTTAATGGGTATCTTCCAATCCATAAAATATTTTGCAAACAATGATCATATCCATACATCATCCACTCATATATCTACCCATGAGATGCTTACTCCTAATGGACATGTATATGATCTTCATCCAAAACAAGAGTCTCATTCTCTCAACTTCAACACTAATGAACAAGAATCTCCTACTCTTAACATCCTTACACGTGATTAGGGCATAGTAGAATCTACAGACATATCAGAAATGGATCATGAAGAATCTACATGGATTATTAATCAAAAACATCCTTTCAAGAGTAGGAAAAAATAGACCATGAGGAAGACCCCTACATGGATTGTGTAGCATCAATACCTTTTGAAGAAGCATTAAAATCAGAAACACATTCCATGCAAATTGAAGACATTGAGTATAAGGATATCAAGCATTATCAGAACAAAGGAATATGTTTATAGAAACATAATATCTTGAAATCAGCAAAGATAGTCATCAATCCTGAGTAGCAAGGTCTTGTTTTTATAGAAATCAAGGAATTTGATCATGTCAATGATACCTCTATAATGTTGGGGGCAACTTTATATAATGAAAATACCAACATGGGAAGTATGAAGAGTTCCTATGATGAAATTGATGCCAATGTTACAACCATCTGTATCATAAATCATCATCCACACATTTTTCCACCCTCTAATTGGGACCAACAATGAAAGAAAAAGTTACATCAAAGAAAGGAACAAGTCATTGAAGCAAAAGAATCAACAAAACAAAATGGAAAAATAAAATTTAAATGGATACCAAAGCAAAAGCAAGAAAATCATCCATATCAAACTCCATTAGTCAAAGAAACTATGGGGGAAAATCAAAAAGGGAAAATTGTCCATCAAAAATGTCCAATGATGCAAAAGAAAGCTTTAAGAGTGACCTAAAAAAATTATGAAGGTGTTGGTCCTAATCGAATCTCCATATCCACCCATCATTGGTCATCCTCCCAAGTTTGGAAAATCAAAGATTCTAAACTATTAACCAATCCATTTGCATCTCATATCTCTCAATGCATTTCACCATCTATTTCAACATCCAGGATACCCAAATCTTTCATTAACCATGTGTTGGTAGTAACTCTTTATCATAAGGACTCTAAGGGCACTCCATCATGATGTGCACATCTAGATGAGGTTAACTTTGGTATTGACAAAGTAGATAAGAGAATTCAGGGGTTATATTCAAGCACCCGTATCTTAGCAAAACCACTCTTCCAAGTAGGATATTGTTGGCACATCATGATAGCAACATCATCTATATTAGCACTAGAAGAATCTACATTAGCACCACCAAGTGGTTCAACATGAGGATAAATCTTCAAAAATAATCAAGAAAAAAATTGTCCTCCATTGAAAACCACTATGGTGGCACTTTGGACAAGTACCATGATGAAAACCTGGTTAACATGCGTCATGAGTAGAATCCTATCATTCTTCCACTGACTGTTGAGGCATATTGGGCATATTAAAAAAATTTAATCTTGATCTAAGCATTGAATTCTTTGAAACAGCGCAACAAGTATATTGTGTCAAAGAGGGGGAAAATGTAGACATGTAAAAATGCCTAACACATATCTCACATCTTGAAACTATATTTTCCATTATTGGCATCATCTTCATTATCATTATTTCATTTTACATCATATCACATCATTTGCATCATTAATCCCTTTTTAACATCATTTATGTCATTTAACCCTATTTCCCTCTATTAATTAAATAATCTTGAATTGTTTAATTATTTCACTATTTTATCACTAATTTAACCTCATTATTCCTAATTAATTAAATAAATATTAATTATTTGATTGTCGCTAACTTAACTTAATCTTCTAGTTTAATTAAATAATTATCAATTAATTATTTTATTAAATCACTTACCATCATGCATGAATTAAATAATTATCTTTAATCATTTAATTATCCTAATTTTCACCAAAATACCTTGACTTAACTTATCTGAAACATCATCCATTAATAAATAAATATTTTATTTATTAATCAATCTTATCTTTGCACATTCCTCAATTAATTAATTACTTTAATTAATTATCTTATCATGCGAAAATAAAACTCATCTTCTATCTCAATCTTATCTTGGATGTTCCTCCAGTAATTAATTAATTATATCATGCACTATTTCCTCAAATCTTAACTGACACACTCTCTCTCGGTCAACTAATATTGATTGACCACTCTTCTGATCAATCACTTCTCTTAACTCCCACTCACTTGGACTCTTTTGATCAATCAATTGACTTAACACTTCAATCAACATCTCATGCAACCGGTTAACTGGAATTGCAATCACTTAACTGGGCAATCAAATCCTCTCATTTGTTCTCATCCTTTGATCTCAAATCAACACCTCTTAAATTAGATCATTGATCTAATTTCCTAAAATCTATAAAATATCCCTTCATCCTTCACATTCATTACCAATAATTTTCATAGCTAAGTCATTTTCATCTTGAGCATTTTTCTTGAGAGTGTTATAATAGCATCTAGGTCACCTTACATCAAGCTTTTTCAAGCTATCATGGAGGCTTTTGTGTTGAAGTAATCTAACATATCAACCAATGTAAGTTACTCCAAAATGAGATGGCCACACTACATCCTCTTCAGTCTAGGGAGTGGAGACCATGGATCTTGGATCGGATAGCCCACTTCCAGGAGCTAGAGAGAGACTTTTGCAAGCTATCATGGAGGCTTTTGTGTTGAAGCAATCTGACATATCAACCAATGTAATTTAGTCCAAAATGGGATGGTAAGGTAGGGTTTAGGGGGGTTAAATAGGAAATTAGGGTTCATTCACCCCTCATTTGCATACTCAGATTTAGGTGATTTTTACTCTCTAGTGATCTTATTATACAAAAGTGTATTGATGATGGCGAGGGTTCTGAGTGCACCACATTGATCAGATGCTACCTATCAATACCAATGGCCAGCCAACGTGAGGGTTACAGTATGTAAACTTCTAACTTTCACTTCTTTTTTTAATTTCTATAATTAATGCTTGAAGTTAGAATAAACAATAGCAATAGGTTCTAGTTTTAGCACTATTGATGTGGTTTTATGGCTACTATAGTTTTAGGATGATCGTTGTTGTGAAAACCTGATGCTATTGTCAAACAGTAGCGCTATTGTTAGATCGCTTTTATAAAATTTTACCGTGTGGGCTAGTTTATAGGGGGGTTCTTTCTATTGTCCAATAGTAGCGCTATTGTAACCTTAACAGGTTTTCTATTGTGAAAATACAACATTATTGTTTCAAAAGATGCTTTCTTTTTCTCAAAAGCGTTGATTTAGCTAGTTTAAATGAAGATTTAGGTTCTTGACTTGATTTTTTAGCAAAATTTTGACATTGTGGGTTGAATGCTTATATGCCACACTACATCCTCTTCAGTCTAGGGAGCAAAGACCATGGATCTTGGATCAAATAGCCCAATTCCAAGAGATGGAGAGAAACTTCCTAGACATTGTTGGATTGAGGCACATTACATACATGCCTGAGATTCAATCTCATAGAGCGATGATGACAATGCTTGTAGAGTGTTGGAGATCTGAGATAACCACCTTTCACCTTCCCATAGGGGAGTGCACCATCACACTAGATATTTTTTGGAGGATACTACATGTCCCCATTCATAGTGAGCTTGTTAAGTATAACATGAGGAGAGGTACATTGGCTATGCAGCGAGTATTAGGTGTTTAACATCTCACAGTTGTAGATTCAGAGATCGACCTAACTCTATTTATTGATATTGTAGATGAAATGGTCATATTTTTAGCAAGTTTAATTATTGGACCTTTGATGCCAAATAGGAGATTGTAGAGATTTCCAATTGGTTGGGGCATTGTCATCAAGATTATGATGGAGGGTATTATCTACGCATGGGGACCTTGTGTTCTAGCGCATCTATATCGTGATATGCATGAGGTAGTTTACCATGATGGCAATAGCATTTCAACGGGTGTCTCATTGCTCCATGTTGGGCATGGGAGCACATTGTAGTTATGAGGCTGGAGGGCATTGATTGGAGGGATCCAAATGATCCCTACTCATACAAGTATCATGACTATATTACCAATATCTTGGTATACTTCAGTACTGGAGGTCTATTTTTGAAGATATGATTGAGTTCATATGGAGGCCAACCTGGACTGTGAGGCCTAGATAGATGATCACAAGAAACTTTTTTATTGTAGATAGACCAAATAATTGATCAGGAGAGAGTGCATATCATCCTTGAGAGGTATCTTCCTGATAGAGTCCTCTACTAGTTTATGGAGAGACAAACTAGGCCTAGTGATAATTATCATGTTAGATATGCTCGAATAGCCAAAGAGGTCAATGCATGAAGACCTCGAGCAGATTCACAAAGGGTGGTGAGTGAGTTCAGAGCACTAGAAACATTTGGATGGGGGTGGGCAATCAAACCTAGGGATGTAGGGATGACATAGGATTTTGATGCATGGTGGGCCCGCAAGAGGTAACTCAAATTTACTATTCCCCAAGGGGTGTAGGAGTAGGAGGCCTTGTGATCGGTCGGAGGAGGAGAGGTAGAACAGTTGGGAGTAGGGAGGCCCATCAAATATAGAGGATTGCTTTGGAGTAGCAACATAAAGCCTAGGATCAGGGTTAGGATGATGACCATCAAGATGATCAACAACATGATGATGGATAGCATGATGAGGTACAGGATGATCAACAACAAAGTGTACAGGTATAGGTACCACAAGCACCTCCTCCTCAAGGAGGCATGATTGTGTGGCTTGCTCATATTACAGCTAAGAGAGATCAAGCGATCTAGGATTGAGATGCCCAAGTTGGTGAGAGGGATATCGAGATCACCCAGAGATAGGTTGTTGAGGCACAAATTTTGATCTTGACTGTTGAGAGGGCTAGGCTAGGTCCGAGAGAGATGGCTTGAGTTGAACGAGATACCGCTATTTAGGAGTGGGACATAGAGCAGAGCTAGAGGATGCATCTATAGATAGAATTTGTCCCTCAAGTGTAGTATCAGCTTGAGAGGAGATCGGTTGACCAAGGAGAGGACATACTACAAGACCCTCTACGAGGCTCAGGTTCCTAGGGCCTAGAGATGGCCTAGGTTTGGAGTTGTGAGCACAGCTATTGGTGGTGAGTCGATTAGATCATCAAGGGGATCAGTGCACAAGTATTCCCATCATGCACATAGGTTGTCAGGGCATGATTATCATGATCAAAGGTCTCCACCTCTAGACGGGGAGCAACAGAGCTGATATTCTTGTTGTGATATTTTCATTGCTTTACATGGACTTGTTATAAATATGATTTTTGTATGTACATTCATTGGCCTTTTCAACCTCTTATATATGTATGTTGTATCACACATATTTATTGATAATAAGATTGTACTGATATTTCCATTTTTGATGATATATGAGATATACCATTTTTTGATGTGGCATATGATGTATTTATGAGATATTTATGATGTGCATTATGTTTATGATCTAATAGATTTATGCTATGTAATGGATGATGTATGCATTGATGTTAGTAATTCCTTGATACTATATGGATATGATGATGTTATGATATGCTCATTTTTTTGTATTTTTTAATGCTTTGATATTATATGCACACTGTGGATGATCTATGATGATGCATGCATGCAATGGATAATATTATATGGTGTATTATTTCCTATGATATGATAAATATGATATGCACTAATGATTTTTTGGATGTAGGATGCATGCGGTACTAATGATGTGATGCAAGATGGTGATGTTAGTTAGAAGAAATGTTAGTAGGATTAGAGGATAGAAGAAATTGGATGATTGTTATTATAGATATGGATGAATGCATTGATGAATGATTGATAATGATTGTTGATATAAATGCATGATATGATGAGTTTTATTTTGCTTCATGGAGAGACTAAGTATAACAATCCTTATTAATGTAGAAAATAAACACGATGCAGTAGGGTATTAATAAACAAGGTGGATTTGTATCTATTGCATGGACTTTGACTTCACAAACAAGGAGTATTCTTGCTCATGCAAGACATATGAAAACCTTTCTATGGGTGAGAAGTTTAGAGCATTTCAGACCAGTGCATAGAGAGGTATGAGGAACCTAACATGCAATGGTCAAACGAGTTTCCCAAAATGACTTCCCCACAAATAAAGCAAGTATTTGCCATGGTAGTATTGCAAAAATATCCAAAAAATAGAGCATACAAAATCGATGATCAATGCCCCATTCCTTCCTCTCTAAATCCTTATGGACATCCTCGAGAGATCCTAGGAATGATACAATAAGATAAATCAAAATATAAGATTAAAAAAGATAAACAATGTTGTTGTATCACGTGCCATAGGTGCTTTGATGTTTCAAGATATTATCCATCAATAATGTCTATTGTAGGAACAATTTATCTGTTAAGACATATGTCAGGATGTTGATGATGATTTCAAAAGGCAAGGTAGTTAACACTTAGGCATTGTTTTAATCTGATAGTGATCAAGTCTTTATGATTTTTGCTTTAATGTTTTTGAGATTTTGATGTTTGCTTTGCTTGTTGATTGCTTTGTCAAAAGGTGAAGGTGATGATTCTTTTATTATGGATGGATAGTTTATTGCAGATAAGTGATAATGGAACTAGGATTTTTGATATTTTCTAGATGTTTTTGTAATTTTGAGGTTATTTGAGGTTGTTTTTTTATGGTTTCATAATTTTATTTTATTTTTTGTATTTTTGAGAGATTTAGAGACCGAGAGGGGGACCTAAGGGGACTAACCTAGTGCCTCAGGGGCTCATTGTTTGATGGCATTTCCTAATTTATACATGTAAAGACATTGTAGTTCACTCTATTAGACTCAAAGTGGCTAGCACAAAGATGACCAATGATATTTTTTTATTTTTTGATGTTTTACATTTTTTTGGTTTTTGAAAATGATTTAGATGTTATTGATATTTTAAGGATATTTTGGATGTTTTTGGATTTTTTCAAGATGTTTTGAATGTTTTTTTGATATTTTCACATGATTTTAACAAGTGGATATGGATGTGTGATGATATCAGTAATATTTTTGAGATTTTATTGAAAACCAAGCTAGGATTGATTAATCTGATTGATTGATTATCAATAGGGATAACATTGTTGAGGATACACAACAATGCAAGGATAGCGTTGAACAACACAAGGATTAGGAAAGAATATATCTCGAGATGATGGTGAATTGATTGTATAAGATAGATCAAGATTTTGAAGCTAGGCTTGGAACAAAATTTGTTGAAATGATTTGATGTGACATTGAAGTGCAAGCTAGATGCAACTCATATTGATTGCTTGGATTGATGTTTGATAAAAGATATAGCTTAATAAGGAACATCTTATTCATCAAAATGTGCCATGGGCTAGTGATTTGAATTTTTTGCTTACAAATATTTTGACCAATTTTATTTCACGTTTGCAAATGTTGAGATCAGCACATGAGTTCGAGGACATAGCTCAAGATTTATTCCCGAAGCAAGATGTAAGTATTTGCTCCCAATGTCTAGTAATGTATGGAATGTTGTGGGTAAATTCTTGGATAGATAAATGGATTGGATGGATGGGTATACGAAGGATTCCAAGGATTATCTTGTGATAAGATAACATGTTTTGATAGAGAATGATCATTTTGATAGTGCTTCATGAATCAGATAATGTTGGATAGGGTAGGATCAATGATAATGACCCATGTCAATAATTTTAAAAATAAGCAAGTATGAAGTGCATAGCGAATTTTTTTCCAAGATCAAGATAGGTTAGATTTGGAGGAAAATGGGTTGGATAGATGGTTCATGGATTTATTCTGGATGGGATGAGATTCTTCCACCTAAAATGGCACATGTAGATGGTTGATTCTACTCATGATGTCTATTTTCCAAGTTTTTACTTGTCCAAAGCACCACCATAGTGGTTTTCACTAGAGGACGATTTTTTCTTGACTATTTTCTTGATTTTTTTTTTAAAGATTTATGCTCATGTTGAACCACCTGGTGGTGTTGATGTAGATACTTTTGGTGCTAATATAGATGATGTTTTTGTCATGATGTTCCAACGTTATCCTGCTTAGAGGATTTTCTTTGCCAAGATACAGGCACTTGAATGTCACCCATGGATTCTCTTATCTACTTTGTCAATACTAAATTTAACCACATCTAGATGTGCACAACGTGATAAAGTGCCCTTAGATTCCTTATGATAAAGAGTTGTTGCTAATGCATGGTTAATGCAAGATTTGGATATCCTAGAAATTAAAGTGGACAGTGAAATGCGTTGAGAGATATGAGATGCAGATAGATTGGTTGATAGTTTGGAATCTTTGATTTTCCAAACTTGGGAGGATGAGAAATGATGGGTGGATATGGAGATTCAATTAGGACCAACTTCTTTATATAATTTGTAGGTCACTCATGAAGCTTTCTTTTGCATTGTTGGACATTTTTTATGGATGAATTTCCCTTTTTGATTTTTCCCCATAGTTTCTTTGACTAATGGAGTTTGATAGGGATGATTTTCTTCCTTTTTCTTTGGTATATATTTGAATTTTGTTTGTCCATTTAGTTTTTCTGATTCTTTTGCTTCAATGACTTGTTCCTTTCTTTGATATAACTTTTTCTCTTGTTAGTCCCAATTAGAGGGTGGAAAAATGTGTGGATGATGATTCATGATATGGATGGTTGCAGCATTGGTACGGATTTCATCATAGGGACTCTTCATGCTCCCATATTGGTATTTGCATTAGATAAAGTTACCCCTATTATTATAGAGGTATCATTGACATGATCAAATTCCTTGATTTCTATAAAACCAAGACCTTATTGCTCAGGATTGTTGACTATCTTTTCTGATTTCAAGATACTATGATTTTGTAAACATAATCCTTTGTTCTGATAATGCTCGATATCCTTATACTCAATGTCTTCAATCCACATGGAGGATGTTTCTAATTTTAATGCTTCTTCAAAAGGTTTTGATGCTTCACAATACATGTAGGGGTCTTCCTCATGATCCATTTATGCTTGCTCTTCAAAGGATCTTTTGATTCACAATCCATGTAGAGGTCTTCTTCATGATCCATTTTTGGTATGTATGCAGATTTTGCTATTCCTTGATCATGTGTAAGGATGTTAAGAGTAGGAGACTCTTGCTCATTGGTAATGAAGTTGAGAGAACAAGACTCTTGTTTTGGATGAAGATCATCTACATGTCCATTAGGAGTAAGCATCTCATGGGTAGATATAGGAGCAGGTGATATATGGATATGATCATTGTTTGTGAGATCTTGTATGGATTGGAAGATATCCATTAAATAATTTTAGTATCTTGGAGATGTGGATCCTTGATCTTGGCTTTTATTGAAGTTATCTTTGGTATAAGATTGGAATAGACCTAATAGATCTTGAGAAGATATGGATCCTTGATCTTGACTGATTTTAGAATTGCTTTTGATATTCTTTGAATCAAGTTCTTGGCATGGGTCAATTTCAAAGGATGGATAATTTGCAAAGGGTTCTTGAATGTATTCCGTGGGCATGGGTATTGGTTTAGGATTCTCTTGATCTTTAAGTGAATTTGGATCAACTGTTGAATTAAGGATTTCTTCAATATTGGCAACCATGAGGTCAAATGATGTCAATATGTCTTGGAAAGGATAATTGCTAGACTTTTGTGAAGGATTTTGATCATGCTTGGGAATAAATTCTTGAGATATGTAATATTTCTCATTAGATGATGTAGAGACATTGTCAATGTGATCATTGGTAGATGTATCTTAGGTGTTATCCTCAACAATTGAGGTAGAGATCTTGTCAATGTTTTCAACCATGAGATCTAATGATGTTAAGATTTTTTGAAATGGATCATTGTCAGACACTGATGGAATATCTTGATCATGCTTTGAATAAGTATCTATGTGTTCTAGCTCATTATGTGAGGTATAAACATTATCCATGTGATTATTATTGGGTGTACTTTGAAGGTTATCCTCAACATTGATTGCCCCTTGATCAATAAGGTCTTGTATAAGTTTCTTGAGTTTTATGCAAGTTGACATTTCATGACCTTTTATTCCATGGTATTTATAATAATCCGTGTCATCATTACCACATGGGTTTGAATGAAGGTTTGTAATCAAATAATGACTTTGGAAGATTGATAAGATTTGCATGGACTATCTTTTTTAACACCAACTCGTTTGGCTCCCCTAAAGGAGTGTATTCATGTGTGGTGGTGTTGTTGGATTGCAAAATTTGTTGTGATTGAGGTGATTGAGATTGTGTTTGATATGCCATGTTTTAATGTTGTGAGGATGGATTTTTTTTCCAATATAAATAAATGTTTTGATGAATTTGATGAGGAATGCATTGATTTGGAGATTGAGATGTTTGTTGGAAAAATGTGTCAACTGATTTGGCAAGTAAACTTAGGGAAATTTGATGTTGTAGATTTTGATCTTGATGGTGATTTTGAAACCCTTGATGTTGTTGCAACACTACTTGATGTTGTTGTGACCCTTGATACGAGTGATTTTGATATGTATGTTGAGGATTTTGATCTTGATGTGGTATTTGACTTTATTGAGGTGTGAACGAATCCATCCCATAATTCACAATGTGAAGATTTGACATGTTTATATTTGGGATGTATTGATATGGAAATATGATGTTGGATTGAGGAGGATTCATTCGTTGATCATAGACTTGTATGTCTTGACCTTGATTGAAATATTCCATCTGACAAAGTATTCCCAACTATTGAATAGGGACACCCATAGTTGCTATGTTGTTGTAGCTAGTAGGATATGATGAATCTATGGGTGTATAGAGTGGAACTAGATTTGAGTAATAGATTGAAATTGACATGTTTTTCTGACTTCAAGATTAGACAAATGAATGAGTGAGATAACCTTGTATGTTGTTAGGATATTGTGGTTGTGTGTTGTGATCTTGTTGTTGTCATAAAATTTCATAGTAGACCGTGGAGAATGAGAGATTGTCAGTTATGAAAGTGTGGTGATGTTTTGGTTCGAAGCTTTGATTTGTAAAATGATGTACAAAGGGGATGTTGGTAAACCTTTTGGACAAATGATGTCATTTGATTGATGTTGGTTTATGTTGATTTTGGGATAGTTTGATGACCAAATTTGATTTTAGATTTTTTGGATGTTTAAGAATGACAAGATTTTGGTTCTCAACCATGAAGAAGGTATGAGTGGATTTTGCAAGATTTTAGGATAATGCTATGTTTTTGATACCTAACCCTATGGTGAAGGTGTGAGTGGATTTTTTTGGATATTTAGAGATGATTCTAGTCTAAGGACACAAGGATAAATAAGATTTGATTGATTTTTGCTACATCTCAAAAGTTTTTGATGAAGGATATGTTGATTCCTCTACTTGAACTAGACTCATGAGTACAAGAAAGTGATGATGATAGTAATCTAGAAACTTAGGGAGAGGATAATGTCCACTAAATTTCACAAGACCACAAGATGATAAGTTGATTTGATAAAGACTCTAGCAAGATGATGAGGTTTGATATGTTGTGTGTCCAAAGGTTGGTTTGATGTTTGAACTACATGATGATGCAAAGGTTGTTCTAAAAAGACTAATGATATCCAAGGATATTGATAAAATCTGATCTAATTTGATGTTTTTTTCTAAGAGGTCTATATTGAAAAACCCTAGGTATGTTGTGATAGATGTTCAAATAACTAAGAAATATATTATGATGATGTTTGAGACCAATTTTGACAAACCCGAGCTAAGTAGGAATACAAAAGTGGAAGCTTTTTCAGACAACAACGACATAATCTGACATAATAGTGAGCTTTTACAGAGGTAGTAGTGACAGTAATTACAAGAGCGACTTTGTTCATACACTAACTCGAAAATGAGCAAAATAAGCAATAGCGACCAGATGTAATGCAATAGCAACTAGATTTTCAAGCAAGTGTAAGAAAATGTTGAACAATAGTGACTATTTTTTGAGATTGATGTGGTAGGATGCACAATAACGACCTATTTTTTTGACAAGTGTGACTCTATTTTTTATTTCTAGTTTGATGACAATTTTGACAATTTTGCAAGTTGAAAGTTTAGGTCCAATGTTTCAAAGTGATTTGTTTGAAAAAGAAAGTGATACACACATAAAACAAAGTATACAATAGCTAACTCAAATGATAAGGGGGATATTATGTAAACCTTCTTCCATAAGGTTCACTAGTCTAGATTGAACAAGATATCAATCAATTACAACCTTGTTTGGAGTAAAAGTACGATTCTTCATAGTTGGCTTACCTCACCCTCAAAAGAGTGATGTAATATATTTCTAATGGAGGGGTCGAATAGGAAATACCAAGGTCATGTACCACCTTGATACTGTAGCTTTTTGCAAGAGAATGAACTCTTAAGCTTTACGCCTCAACCATAGACCAGACATGGTAAGTAACTTTTGGGAACGGTGCTATTCTTTTGCACTACTATGATGAATCATCTCAGAAAACTTGGATTAGCCTCTAATTATTCAAATGTTTGACACTTAAGCCTCTAATCAATGTGAATGTGGTCAGTTGTTCCACACCAGTATTGACATGCAAGGTATAACGTCCCTGGATAGAGTTACTAGATTTCACCTTCACCCCTTTAATATAGCCTGCCTGAGAATACATGCTTCAAGGTCATCCCAATGAGCTCCATTATGGGATTATTCAAAGGCAAGCCTCTCTACTAAAAAAGGAAGGCTTGGATGTCTTGATATTTCTCTTCACCTAGGATCGTCAAATGATGCAAGGGGGGAGGATATGTATACAAGATGCCTTTAGTGACTCAAAATGTGAAGTCCAAGATGCTTCTCTTCACTTCACCCAATATCACACTAGGTGTGATGGGAGAGGATATGCATCTGACTTACCAATCACAATACACAAAAACAATTTATTGCAATTTGATTGTAAGCACCAAACTAAATGTTTACATTGTAGCAATTCGATTTTTAAGCACCCAATTAAATGTTCAAGATAACAGAAACACAAAATGTTTGAAATAAATGATCCTTGGAGAAGGGGTTGCAAGCAAATTGATAGTAGTTTGGTATATGATTTTCTTTGACCATTCATCCTACAAAACAAATGGATTGGAAGTTTGAGATGATTTTCCTTCACCCAACAAGAGTTGTGTAAACCAAGTTAGATAAATTTAATCAATAAAAAAACAACAACTCGATTAGGGTTAGTGTTAGAAAACCAAAATCCATAAATTTGAAAGAAAAAAAAGTAGTGAGCAATAGCACCTAGAATCTGAGATAGTAGCGGCTCTATTTTGATACAATAATAGCCTTGTTTCAAGATGACAATGACCCATTTATGCAATAGCAAGCTTCTTCAGTTATTATAGTGACCCTTTTCTGAGATGGTCACGCCAATATTGTAGACAAAATCGGCCTCATTAATGATTACAAATTATGTAAAATATGACCGCATTCTAGAGACCTATAACTTATGAAAAACTTGATAAAATCATTAGATTAGGGACAGGGGTTCCACCAGGTGTCCCATTTAATGTAAGGGGAAAATATGGAATGGATTATTAACAATAAACCAAGTTAGAAATGAGACAACTACCTCTCAAGGGGGCATCCCAACATCCTATTATTCTTTCATTGACCATCAGGGCACAGTGGGGCATATTAATTTTTTTCAATCTTGATCTAAGCATCAAATTCTTTGAAACAATATAACAAGTACATTGTGTCAAAGAGGGGAAAAATGTAGACATGTAAAAATTCCTAACGCATATTACACATCCCAAAACTATATTTTTCCATTATTGGCATCATCTTTGTTAGTGTAGGTTTTTTAATTTCATTATGTTATGACGTATTTATTTTCCCTACACATTATTATTTAAGCTTGCTTAGGTTTATTAGATGTGGTAATATGAGGACATGTGGAAAAATACAACAACTACATGTGTCACTCTCTCCCACACATGGGTAGTTGAGTTACACACTCTTTTAGCTTGTTGTGCCACCTCTCATAACCACTATTTTGTATTTACCTGAGTATTTTATGGGGTAGTTGGATTTCTCACCCTCCTTTGGCTTTATGTGTCGCCTCTCTCATGTCTTCACTTGAGGAGGTTATGCCACATATTTTTGGCATTTCCTAAGTAGGTAAAACCTCCCCACCTTTTATGGGTAGTAGGAGTTAATGCACCTCTTAGATGTGCATGCCCCTATTTTTCTATATATTGAGCACTCTCCTCTCACCTCCATTAGTTAGCTGGTTCGGTGATCGCTTGGTGGGAGTATTGAGAGTATTCTGCAATTTCTCTTGCCTTGTCTCTATTTTTCTCTCATTTCAGATTTCTCTTCATTCTACTATTTTGATCTTCGATCATCTATTGAGTGAAGTTGCATGTGATCTACGATCCAACATCAAATCTTGGCTCGGTTCTCACTTCTCATAGAATCTAACATGGTACCAGAGTCGTGTTGTCTGGTATAGCTCATTGTTTTTCTATTTTTTGAGAGATTTGAGACTAATAGAAAGCTAATATTTTTCTTTAAAAACCAAGTATGCTCTTCTCTTGCATCCTTGTATGACTTGGAGAATCAAAATGTTTAAAGGAAAAATAAGCATATATTTAATTGGTTTATATATATCTATTCCTATGAGATCTGGGTGATTTGCAGCTTTTTGGTAATATTGGAGGCTTTTTCAGCATTTCTAGAGAGTCCAGAAGGTTTGAGAAAGTCAAAATTGACTTTTATTTCACCAAAATAAGAGATTGGAGGATACAGTAAAAAAATCAGAGTTAAAAACTTGAATTTTTATTGGAGCCGTTTTCATTTTGGCTTCAGAAATCTACTCGTTTTTAAGAAAAATGATTTCTGGGTTTTATTCCTAGCTTGAAAAACCATCTAAGGTAGTTGTTGATAAATTTTGCAAAAAGTCAAAAATAAATCAGAAAAAGGCGTGTCATTTTTCACAGGTTGATTTTGCAGCTTTTTTCAAAATTGCATAACTTTTGCCTCGGGTGTCAGATTTTTGCAAATGAGTACTTGTGGAAAGCTAGAAATGAGCACTTTCCATCCATGAAGGTTTGAGTAAAAATTACTATTCTTTTCAATCAAATATTGAAGGTTTTATCTACTACATTTTTTTATCTTCAATAAGTCATATCTTTCACTTTTGTAATCCATTTTTCAAAAAACAAAGTGTTAGAAAGATATTAAAGAATAAAAAATAGCTACAAGGTTATTTTTTAAGATTTTTATTTGAAAATTAATTTGTATAAATATTGTAATTTTGGCTATTAAGAGCCTTAAAATCCTTGTATTTTGGAAAAGCCTTGTAAAAGCACTAATCATAAAGTGCCAACATTGTGATATTTGGGGGGGTGATTTTTGATACTAGTGGAAAGGGGGGTTTCTTGTGTGTCTTATTTCTTCGCACTTTTCTTTCTTCTTTGCAATATTCTTTTTTGCTCTCATAGATGCATCTACAGTTCCAGTTTTAACTCCATATAATTATTTTGAATGGAAATCTAAGATGGTAATATATCTGAAAAGACATGGATATCATCGTGTAACAATGGGACTTGAAACTGAACCAAAAGATGATGTAGAAAAGATTAAATGGTTCAACAAATGTGATGAAGCCTTTGGTACTTTGTGCATGTCAGTCTCTCCTGACCTTCTTTTTCACATTGAATCTGCCACTACACCAAATGAAGTGTGGACTAAATTGGAAAGCCTCTTTGGTAAGCAGGATGAGTTAAGAGGTCATCAGTTAGAGAATGAACTCATAGGGTTAAGTCCCAGTAGTTTTGACACTATACAAGACTTCTTCACAAAATTGAAGGCCATTAGATTGCAGTTAGAACAGTGTGGAATCAAGAAAGATGATAAGCAACTGATCTTGAGTATTCTTTCTAAGCTTGGTCCTAACTATTCTGTATTTGTTTCTACATTCTATGCTACAAAATGTGCCCTAGGTTCAACCTATAAAATGCCTTCTCTAGATGAATTTGTTGTAGAGCTCACTAGGGAGCAAGACAAATTGGTTCTAATGGGTACAATTAAGCCCTCTAAGTCACATGCCTTAGTTGTCAATCAAGGCACAAAAGAACAAAAAGGGCCTAGTAAGCAAGATAAGAAACAAAAGAACCAAGGAGAGAAGAAGAAAGATCAGAAATCTACTACTTCAAAAGTAGATAATCAAACCTCTTCATCAAAAGGTGATCAACCTAAGAAGGAAAAGGTCAAGTGTTCTTATTGTAAGAGGCCTGGTCATGATGAACATAAGTGTTTAAAGAAGCAAATTGATCACCTTTCTCATCTTCTAGAAAAGAACAATATCAAGGTCCCTGATTCAGTCAAACAGAGTTCATCAGAAGGGTCTTCTAAGGACACAGACAAAAGTAAGGGGAAAGGAAAGGGTAAGGCCCTAGTTGCTGTTGTTTCACAACCAGAGTCTTGGATCATTGACTCAGGTGCTTCGCACCACATGGCCTCATCAGAGGATAATTTTACCTCTTTGGAGCCATGTTCTATGCCTACCATATTAATGGGTGATGACACTCCTGTTGAAGTGCATGGGAAAGGGTCTGTTGATGTGGGTGAAGGGACATTTGAGGATGTTCTTTGTGTTCCATCTTTTTCAACTAATCTCCTATCTGTTTATCAAATCACTCACACTGGTACTGGCAAGCGAGTTGAGTTCACTCCAGATAAAGTGGTAATCAGTGAAATGCATAATGGGTCTACAGTTGTTGTTCTTGTCAATAGATTTGCACCCTATTGAATGCAATATTCAGCAATCTATTGAAACATGGAAACCTCCTTCAAATGTGGGTGATCTGAGTGACTAAGGAATCTCCAGAGTGAGCTAGTTCTCCGAATGATAAATCCTATTCTAAATAACCTCTGAGAAAAGGGATAGAAAGATGGACTAAAATCAAAACTTAAAACTACAGATGGTTAACTTGTTATTTATGAAAGAAAACAAAATTTTCCACTCACAACAATTTCTCTATTACAATAGTTCTCACAATCTCATCGATACATGATTTCATCAATAATTTATATGAAGATTCACAGACATTGAATACATCATACAACCTGAAAACATGAAATCCTGTACAAAAAATTCATAAAAGCAGGATATTAAGGCTTCAAATCTGAAAACACAAAGCATCAAACTGTCGTTACCAATCTTGAGACAAGAAAATGGAAAGAAGAACTCTACTATATTACTGAAACTGAAAGAGTGTCTATCTGCAAAAACTGAGTACAAAAGGTTCACAAGCTCAAAAATGTGTATGAGCAGGAACTGAAATCTCAACTGAGAAGGAGAGAGAAAAAGACTAAGTCTTTTCAAAGACATAACTCTCAAGAAACCCTAATCTGAGCTCAGAAAGAAGCTCAAGGAAAAAAGCTTCAAACTGTCTCAAAAAATAGCATAAAAGCATAAAAAACCATACTGCTTTTATGATCAAACTGTCAAGCCTCTAAAAATAGGCTGAATCTGCTTTAAAAGCCCAAAAAACACCTTATCTCTCCAAGATAAGACTCAAATCCGACCAAGAGAAGAAGTCAAAACGAATCTGCTAAAAATAGCAAGAAATCATAAAACAACTTATAAAAGATTGCTTTACGATTCTGCTTTACAGGATTGCAGATCTTACAATTTGTCTATTTTTTGCAATTTAAAGATTATAAAATCTTTTGCAAAAAAAGAAAAACATTCTTATCTCTCCATTACAATGCTTTGATTTTCTCAAAAAATCATAAAGATATCAATATAATAATTATTCTCTCATCAATATCTCCAATTGATTTCTCTAAAATCAATTAAAATTAAAAACCCTAAGTGGACAATTGATTTTCCTTTGAGAAAACAAAACCTAAGTGATAACAATATCCACTTCTAGGTCATAAGGCATTCACTATGCATACCAAATCTTTAATTTTCCTAAGGCACAAGCACAAGCCCTAAAGACTTAAAGGATCGACCAACCTAGGCACTTGAATTCGGCCCCTTCTAATATTAACCTTCAGACTTTAATAAATCACAATACAAGGCTTAACCTAATTCGAAATCCCATGTGCTATTTTCCAATTGTGAATATTCTGGATGATTATGATGTTGGGTCGAATTAGGGCATGAGGAAAACAAGGTCAAACCCTAAATCATTTCATTTTGCACTCCTCACTTTGAAGGAAAAGAGCTCTGCCTGAGAGCACGTGCCATGGTTGAGCTCGATTAAGAATCTACATGCTCAATAATCTTCATCTTCTACCTTCTGACAGTCGAAACTTCAATGGGTAATCTGATTTCTTTGTCTTCATAGCTCTTTACTCCCTTCAAGGAATAAGAAAACCATTAAGGCCACGGACTGTCCATGCTTCTCTCTGACTTTTCCTTACATTTTTGTGCTTTGTTCTTCATGGACGATATGCATGAACTTGGGCTTTGTCTGAAGTTTTCATGAAAGAATCTGCTCAAGGGGTTTTGTTTTCTCTACTGAGCACAAGGTAATATACTTCTATGGATTTTGTTTTGTTCATTCTGGCCTTGAGGTCGCGGCTAACACAACCTCTAATGCATTTTCTTTATATTTTTGTGCTTACTTTAAAGAGCTCGAGCGTGGCTTAGACTCTTTGTATTTACCTCTGTGGTCTTTATCTTCACTGGCCGCCCATGTGAGCTCGAACTGGTAACTTGCTTGGAGCTTTGAGACTCTAATATGGCTCTGGCCGCAGCTATAGCATTCTCCACAACTCGAACTGGTAAGCCACTTCTCAGCCAGATATTTCCTTCTTCAGAAACTTAAAGAATCTCTCCTTTACTTCAGCTTTTATGGCCATGAACAGGCTGCAACATATGTATCCTAGGAGAGGCACTTTTTAGAGCTTCTGGGCTCGATTCACTATGATTTCTCTGCTCTTCAGTTTTAATGTAAAACCCCCATATGGGTCGCCTCTGAAAGTTGCAATTTTTGTGCTTAAAACTAAACCCCAAATGTGGGTACTTGAGATTCAAAAACTGCATATTCATTTTGTATGATTCTTATGTGTTCGACCCAAATGACCAGTGGTCTATTTCACACTTCTGAAACAAAAGAACGACATGGGTATTTGTATATTTTGAAGAAAATGTATCTATTCGGATTTCTCTTGCAGAGCTCGACCACCAGTTCTTTGCATTAATTCCTATTATTTACTTAACAAACCCTCTCATGGGTATCACTGGAAATGGAAAACTTCGTGGTTTTTATACATTCTGAAGCTTGACCCAAGAATAAAATTCCATCAGTATACCTGTTACTTCACATAAAATTCTCATCTGGGTTGATAGAACAAATTGTTTTGTTATTGTGATCAAAATACCCACATGGATGGCTGAAAACGGTGAAAATCTGCATATTTACTTGAAACTCCAACGTGGGTACTTGTTGTTTGTTGTATCATTTTCCTTCAGAAACAAAAACCCCTGTGAGAGTAACAAAATCTATGTATTTATTTGTTTTTAGTTTATGGGCTCGACCCATTATAACAGATGCTTTACTTTGATATTATGTTTGAAAAGAAAACTCACATGGGTAAGCTGGAAATATATTTGTTTGTCTTTAATATTCTCATGAAAATTAGCTCGACCACCATTGTTTCTTTTGCACTTTCAGTTGCAAAAACCTAGACTTGGCATTTGTTACTAAAACTAGGTTGGACCCCTCTCTTATTTCTACATTTTCAATAATTGTGTAAAAACTGAGCCTCTTTTAGCATTCGAGTTTTCTCAACATTCAGCATATAAGCGTTTAGAAACCTAGAAAATCTGTATCATTCCATTGCACAGGGATACCACCATATCATAAAACTGAAAGCTTGTTTAAAACCCTCTTATATCTGCATTTTGCTCGCAACTTGTAGAGTTATCCTCGTACTCCTGCATTTGTCTCCTAATTTCTTCAATGCATAATTAACACCTCTGAGACACCTTTGTTATGCTTGCTCCTTCTTTATCATTTAGGAATGGTCATTTCATATTGTATTTCCTGATGTTGCACTGTATTATCAGTCAAGCTGGAACTGATCATTCATTTATTGTTTGAGGGCATCGACTATCCTCCCATACCCTTGGGCTTCAACCTGGTACTCTTCATGCATTTTTATGTTCCACTTAACAACCTATTTCGTAAATATGCTTAGTTCTGTGATGAAAATTGAAACAAAACTCCTCATTAAGGCATAATGTATGCATGTTCACTATCCTTGGTTGTGAAAAGAACACTGATGAACTGAACCTTGTATGACATATATGATCATGATGAACAAATAACACAGAATGTGAACTACGCAGCAATGTTTGACATAATTGTACTCAGTTGAATTAATTGAGCGAGTTAAACTCACTGTTCACCTATAGCTTTCAGAAAACATTAACACGATCGTTATGAATGCACAGTTGGTTTAATAGCTTGATAGATAATTTTGTTTACTCTTTCAGTTGTATCTCACTTCCTTTGATGAATATGATGATGCAATCTTTAAATAGGCCCATTAATAATAAATAAGGGTAGCATGCCAAGCTCTACCCTTGTGGGAGCCCGTGTTTCTCCACATGCTTGGTCTTCAAATAATGATCAGCTTCGTGATTTTCCCTATACCTGCACAAAGAAACAAACAATGTTAGAATAAAAATAAGAAATGATGATCATATTGTTGTTTCTCCTTCAGCTCATTTCTTATGTACTTCTTTGATTGTTCCAATGTATGATTGATAGTAGGCTGCACTATTGTTGGTGACTCGTAAAGGTTTCTTCATAATTGGAGCCACTGACACCTCCTTCCCTTCTCTTACAGGTCGACGAAACTCGAGAAGACAAAGGTGCACCATTCATCATCAACCATCGGCCAAAACAGGCAATGATGATTATGTCATTTACTTATGTGATTTTTCTTTTGCATCTTCAATAGTGTAGTGTACTATTAATGGTGCATTGTGACAGTCACATCCACGGCTTGTGTGGATATTCTATTTCATCTTTATCCTTTTCATTTGAAAAAAAAATGTATTTCAATGCAATGTTGTAATATCATTCTGATTCTTGCAATCAAATGAAACTATGTAAATATGAATCTCTCCATGAAATGAAGGAAAGCATTCTAAAATGTTCTATTATTTATATGCTCAATTTTGTACTTCATTTAATTTTGGAGCATTTGAATAGCACTCTGAAATTCAGTTCTCTCTTCTAAATGCACCACTGTCACTTAATGAATAATGATAAAAATGCAAAACAACACTTAAACATAATTTGCAATTTCACCTTAAGATATAATATTGTTCAACCAGCTCCACCAATCGAGCTGTGGCGAATAATTGGTAACATTTTGGCAACCTCCGCTAAATGCTTGCCTGCTAAGGATAGATCTGTGGCCTTAAAACAATTCATTGGGCGCAGAGTCAATTCTACCCCCTCTTGAAACTCATAAACTTGAACAACAACACTCCAAACAACAGTAAAGAAAACAAAACATAACTGAAAGTAAAACTAACAGGCCCTGATGGCCAACCGAACATGCGCAGCAACGCTTAGGGAAAGCAAAACTACTGAAAGTAAATGTGCCAAAAGTACTTATTTGCAAACTACTCTACTAACTATGAGATAACTTATCTCAGAGGCAATGCTTGAGGTGGATCCCATTTACTGGGATAGACAACACCTCGCCAGTCAATTTAGTAAGTTGGAATGCATTGTGTTCCTTGCATTAAAGTGATCACATAGAGCCCATCCCACATTGCATCGAACTTGGAATGTGGGTCGGTCTGCTTTTGAGATTTACTCGTCCCGCTTAAAATGATCTCAACAATGTAAATCCCGCGTGCGTCGGGAGGGTATTTCATCTAAGCGGTTATCTCCGGTACGCCTAAGAGCCTCCTTTGCAGGACAATTTCAAGCTCCACCAAAGCTGATGCAAACCTTTCGCCTCAAAGAGGCGTTCATTCGGCAACTCAGGTTCCTTAACATAACTTAAAGTTGGCAACTCGATTGAAACAGGTAACTTAGCTTCTTTACCATAAGTCAGAACAAAAGGTGAATAGCCAATAGCTCTTTTAGGAGTTATTCTATCAGCCCAAAAGGCTAACTTCAGCTTTTTGTGCCATGTCCTTTGATTATCTTCGATAGTCTTCTTGATTATCTGAATCATATTTTTATTTGTAGATTCTGCTTGACCATTGCCCTGCGGATAATAATTGGAAGACGTGTTCAAATAGATGTTATTTCTAATTGACCAGTCAGAAATCCTCAAACCAATAAAAGCTAAACCATTATTTGAAATGAGTTGAATCACGGAACGAGATCTCGTGTGAGATCTTGATAGAAATTAATAGCGAAGTCTCGTTTGCCTCCTTTAAAAGCGACAACTTGATCAAAACAAATAATCACATGGTAAGGGCATCCGCATGACTTTGGCTTAGGTGGATTAATAGGACTGATAAAATGCGCCCACTTGGCAAAGGGTTGTTCTACCTGAATCAAATGCAGGGGCAGCGGTGCAAGGCTCTGTTTACCAACAAATAAAACACATTTCTCACATCTTCTGACCCAAGCAATAGGGTCCTTAAACAAATCTGGCTAGTAATAACTAGCTCGCATAATTTTTAGAGCTATTGTTCTTGCAGCAAAGTGACCTCCTGAAGGTCCATCATGAAATTCCTCTAAAAGCTTGTCAACTTGATCAGGCTGAATACAACGCAATAAGATACCTTGGAAATCCCTCCTATAAAGAATGCCATCAATGATTGCATAAGGAATGGCTTGTAATCTGTAGTACCTCATTTTCACTCTGTCTAAACCTTCAGGGCACTCACCAGTTTGCAGATAATGCATCATCTGTTGCAACCATGTAGTTGGAGATGCTGGAACAACACCCGCGACATCATTATTTAGCACTATTTCTGTATTTGTAGCCTCTTTTAAGTTACTGTCCTCATCACCAGCAATTTGTTCACACAACCCTTTGCCCCTAACGAGCTTGGTTACTTTTATATCAACATCGAACTCCATTACTTTGGTAATCCAACCAGCACACTTATCATTAATATCTTTGTTAAGCAGAAAATTCTTAACAGTTGAATGAGCTACTAGCAAATGAACCTTGCTGTTGGACAGCATATGCTTGAATTTCTTTAAAATTCTCACAACAGCAAAAACATGCTTCTCAACAAAAGAATATTTTACCTCATAATCATGTAACACCTAGTTGAAAAAAGCAACAGGATGCTCCAAGCCTTCCTCATTTTGCTGGCACAACATAGCTGAAACAGTATCTACTCCTCCAAAAGCATATAGAATAAAGTCTTTGTCAAAGTTTGGATTAATGAGAGTAGAAGCGGTTGCGAGTGCTTCCTTGATCTGCTCGAAGCTCCTTTTACCTTCCTTGGTCCAATTGAATGGCATATTCTTCTTAAGCATAGAAGTGAGAGGCTGCATCAATGCTGCAATATTTGGTATGAACCTCCTCACGAAATTTATCCTTCCAAGAAAGTTTTACAAGCCTTTCTTGTGAGCTGGTAATGACAATTCCAGAATTGCGGAAACTCTTTCAAGATCGATTGAAATACCTTGCTTTGAAACAATGTGTCCAAGCAGTTTGCCTTCATGCACTGAAAATATACACTTTTTCGGATTGAGAGACACTTTGAACTCTCTGCATCTCTGAAAAATCTGCTCCAAATGATCAAGGTGTTCGTTAGCATTTCTAGAAAAAATAGTAATATCATCTAAATATACTAGAACGAACTTGTTTATGAGGCCGTGAAAGGCCATATCCATATACTTGTTGGTGCTGACATTGGATAAAAGCGAAAGGCATCTTCTTGTGGTATAGATTGCCCCACTTGGTTGTAAAATGTTGTTTTGAATTGATCTTCTGCAGCTTCAGCTAGAGATTTGGTTTGTAACACAGTAACATCTAGCAAAGAAAATTTGTTAAAACTAGAAACTACTTGTAAAATTTGTTCTATGGACGAGAGTGGGTAATGGTCTTTCAATGAAGCTTTGTTTAAATCTCGGAAATCGACACATAATCTGATTTCCCCACTTTTCTTCCTGACTGGCACTAAATTTGACACCCAAGAGGTGTGCTTGATAGGACAAATAATACCACTCTCAACTAGCTTATTTAGTTCAGCCTTCATAAGGTGTTCTAACTTGGGGTTAAGCGATCTCTGTTTATGTCTTACTAGTTTTGCATCGGGTTCAAGTTCAATGGTATGCTGGGCTAGTTCGGGGTTAAAACCTCTCAAGTCTTTGTACTCCCAAGCAAACACCACTAAATTTCTGACATAACAGAATAAAGGCTTGTTGTTCGTCTTGATTACATACCTTTCCCAGCTTGAGAAGCTTGCCTTTGAAGATTTTGATGGTTGCATAATGTTCCTCTTTAACAATCAAGCTGCATTTGTCCCTACGCACTTGGTCATCTGAGTTAAACACAGATTCCAAGGTCACCAGTCCTTTTGACAACTTATTAGTCTTCAACTGCACTATCTGGTCATCATATTGCTGCTGCAATTTTTGTTGATTTCCATCTGCGAACTTAGCTTCAGCAATCAAAAAATTTATGATTTGCTCATCACTGTCAAAAACTTACCAGCTCACATTATTGTCAAGTACAGAAGGTCTGACCACTATTTTCACGTATTGACGTGCTTCTACTTTATGAATCTCCTTAGGAATATCAAACTGGACTCCTATGGTAGCGAGCCTATCAACATGCTTATTTTGATTCCGAAGAATCGACATGATGTTAAAAACATTAAAATCCTCCATTAAATCCCATACATGATGCTTGTATTTCTTAAGCAAATCATTCTTAGCAGCATTTAAATTTATGACCTGATTAACAATCAATTTTGAATCACCAAAAACCTGCAAGCATTTAATACCTCGTTTGTGAGCCCATTCAAGGCCATGCACCAACGCTTCGTACTCAACTATATTATTTGAACAGCCGAAAGCAAATCTGCAAGCTAAAAAATATTTATCTCCTTCGGGCGATATCAACATAGCTCCACCCCCGACACCAACACTACTCCTCGAACTATCGAAGTAAAGCTTTCAAAGCTCACTCCCCTTTTCTGCAAACAGTTCTTCCTCTTTACAAAGATTAGGCATATCGCTATCAGGCTCTCGAATCATATAGACTCCTAATCCTATCTCATTTGTGTGTTGGAATAGATCAAGCTCGTGATCTTCAGCTACCCATTCATCTAGATTGATATTGTCTACATGGGTGCTACAGTCTGAGGTCATGGTTTGCTCCTCCATTGCAGAGGTGGCATAGAGGTTAGTGTTTATAGGATTTGGTGAGTAGGATTCGATATGGTCTTTGGCGAGAGGCTCAGACTTTATGGTCACTTTCATACCATACCTTGTTCTAAAAAACAAATGAGACCAATCAGAAGACAAAAACCCACCCAACTTGGCTGTAAAATCCCTTGAGAGACAAATGGCAAAGTGCGGCGGTAAGTCAATGACATGAATATCCTGATGAATAGCAAAACTTAGGGATGCGTGCAAGGTAAGAGCTAAATTTTTAATAATACTGACAGTCTTAACAGTAGACCCATCTAATTGCACTACGCCTTTTTGAGGATTAGGCTCGTAAACAAGACCTAACTTATCAGCTAAACTCTTAGGCATGGTGAACACAGCGCAAAATCAACCACTCTGATTCTCGTTTCAATTGTCGCAATATCCGGACTTAAGTAAAATGAGAGGGCTTTACCTCTTTTGCTTTACATGTTTTATCCTCCAGTCATTAGCGGCGCAACCGGCTACTCCTTGATTAGCGTTGCAGCCAATCAAACAACTTCGGCCGAGAAGCATTCTGCTTGACAAAAATTTTCTGCCACGGAAGGCGTAAAAGCATCTAATATCGACATGCTAATAGTGGTTTTCTTGAGATGCTCAACAATATTAAACGATGAAGAGTTTACCTTCTACTAGTTTTTTGTGACAGCAGCATTGTTTTGCCTCTGTAAAGGCTGAGAATGCATTTTTTGGCGGCTCCTTTGTTAGGTATCTCTTAGCCCTTTGCCGAGAATCACGCATTTTGGTTTCTTGTGCCAGTACGTTAACATCGATGAAATTAAGGTTGTTTACTAATTCACAATTTCAGCTGTTGAAGATTACCCGGCGTGCTGTCACGGATCCACTTAGCTCTCTTTTGACACGGTACTGGCAAAATGGGAGAGGCCTGGCGACTTTGGCCATTCACGCCACAAAATTCAGAGCTCTACCAGTTTGGCAAGACAACTTCTACATTATCTTGTTGTTCCTAATTCTGATCTGCAACATTTTTTGAACCAGCATAGCTATTCTGAGCCATTAATGCCTGATTTCTCATTCCATTGGCGCACGTTGATTGGCTATGGGGTTGGTTGCATGGATAGCACCAATCGCAATCCTGGGCAACATTATTTTGCGGCACAAGTTCCTTTGACGAACTGGCTGCATTCATATTGTATGACTGGAATGGCCTAGGGTTAAAATTCTTCCTTTAGGCTTGATAATCATTCTGAAAGGCGGGTCTATTTTGTTGGTTTTGCTGATAAGGGGCTTGATAAGGCTTATGTTCTTGGCCAACATGCTTTTTAATAGTCATGAGATCATTTCCAAAGGTCTTTAATATGTTTTTAATCCCTTGCATCTTCAGATTTGGGGTTGGGACAATAACTTCTTGGGCTGTACTATGATAGCCTATCGCTGAAACAGGAGGGACAACAGCCAAAGGAGGTATAGCAGTAGGAATAGGAGGTTGTATTTCTAGAAACAAAGGCATAGGAGGTCTAGGAGCTATGTCTCGAGCTTGAATGAGGCAATTTTCAGCGTTAATGGCTATATTGTAGGCGTTAGGAAGCGTTAGCCCACCCATAGACTGAGTCATAACTATAATTTTACTATTCAAAGCTTTCAAATAAAACAGAAAAGCGTGTGTTGGTAAGGGCTTTACCATCGTAGGAATCCTGTCCCAGGTTCTCTGAAATTGGTAGTTGAAGTCGGTTAGGTGCTCGTGTGGCGCCCTCTGAATGGTGCTCAACTGCTCTAATAAGGATAGGTTATCAAATTTATCAGCAAAATGTTGGTATAAGCCATTACCTAATGCATCCCATGTTGCGATTGAATTGGCTACGAGGCCTTTGAACCACTGTAACGCCTTGCCCTTGAGTGACGCAACTAACAACCTTAGTGCGACGTTCTCCTGCGTGATATTGTGCACCGAGCATAACATGGCAATGTCACGGATGTGCTCGACTGGTGTAGTGTAATCTTCCCTGGTGAAGTATGGCAGACCTCTAAGGGCTACAATTGGTATGTCGTCATGCTGAAGTATGTTTAATGGAGTACCACCATTGAAGGGCGCGAATGGGTGCTGCCTCGATGCTGCCATTGGCAGTACTTGTGAGATCAGAACTGGTATAGCTAGTGATAACACCAAGGAATTGAAAACAGGAGGTGTCGACTTCGATCTCGTGGGTGCTTCAAAAATCCTCCTTGCTGTACTACCTCTTCTTCGTGATGGGGACAACTCTTGATATTCGAACGGTGTTGTACTTGATCTTGTTTGAATCTTTCTCATGCGCAAACTGCGCTAGTATGCAGAAATCAGAAATCGGAGCCGCCAGGTATATTGTAATGATCCTCAAGAAGGCTGGAAAATCTGCTGCATACACCAAACAACAAACTGAAAAAAATTCTCTGAAAATGGCCTGAATGTCCCACCAGGCATGCCAAAAATTGTTTGTCAATAGATTTGTACCCTATTGAATGCAATATTCAACAATCTACCGAAACATGGAAACCTCCTTCAGATGTGGGTGATCTGAGCGAAGAAGGAATCTCCAGAGTGAGCTGGTTCTCCAAATGATAAATCCTATTCTAAATAACCTCTGAGAAAAGGGATAGAAAGATGGACTGAAATCAAAACTTAAAATTACTGATGGTTAACTTGTTATTTCTGAAAGAAAACAAACTTTTCCACTCACAAAAATTTCTCTATTACAATAGTTCTCACAATCTCATCGATACATGATTTCATCAATAATTTATATGAAGATTCACTGACATTGAATACATCATACAACCTGAAAACATGAAATCTTGTACATAAAATTCATAAAAGCAGGACATTAAGGCTTCAAATCTGAAAACACAAAGCATCAAACTGCCGTTACCAATCTTGAGACAAGAAAATGGAAAGAAGAACTCTACTATATTACTGAAACTGAAAGAGTGTCTATTTGCAAAAACTGAGTACAAAAGGTTCACAAGCTCAAAAATGTGTATGAGCAGGAATTGAAATCTCAAATGAGAAGGAGAGAGAAAAAGACTAAGTCTTTTCAAAGACATAACTCTCAAAAAACCCTAATCCCAAGCAGAAAGAAGCTCAAGGAAAAAAGCTTTAAACTGTCTCAAAAAATTGCATAAAAGTAGAAAAAAGCATATAGCTTTTATGATCAAACTATCAAGCCTCTAAAAATAGGCTGAATATGCTTTAAAATCCCAAAAAACACCTTATCTCTCCAAGATAAGACTCAAAACGACCAAGAGAAGAAGTCAAGACGAATCTGCTAAAAATAGCAAGAAATCATAAAACAACTTATAAAAGATTGCTTTACGATTCTGCTTTACAGGATTGCAGATCTTACAATTTGTCTATTTTTTGCAATTTAAAGATTATAAAATCTTTTGCAAAAAAGAAAACATCTTATTTCTCCATTACACTGCTTTGATTTTCTAAAAAAAAATCATAAAAATATTAATACAATAATTATTCTCTCATCAATATCTCCAATTGATTTCTCTAAAATCAATTAAAATTAAAAACCCTAAGTGGATAAAGATCAAAAACCATCCCTAGGTCATAACATATTCAACACCCATACCCTCATTTTCCTCTCAAAGCAATAACACAAGGTATTTAAGTCTCTAATTTTACCTGAGGCGCAGATTAGTGCTAGCCTCAAGCCCTAAAGACTTAAAGGATCGACCAACCTAGGCACTTGAATTTGGCCCCCTCTAATATTAACCTTCAGACTTTAATAAATCACAATACAAGGCTTAACCTAATTCAAAATCCCATGTGCTATTTTCCAATTGTGAATATTCTGGATGATTATGATGTTGGGTCGAATTAGGGCATGAGGAAAACAAGGTCAAACCCTAAATCATTTCATTTTGCACTCCTCACTTTGAAGGAAAAGAGCTCTGCCTGAGAGCACGCCGCCATGATGGTTGAGCTCGGTCTAAGAATCTACATGCTCGATAATCTTCATCTTTTGCCTTTTGACAGTCGAAACTTCAATGGGTAAGTCTTATTTCTTTGTCTTCATAGCTCTTTGCTCCCTTCAAGGCATAAGAAAGTCCATTAAGGCCGCGGACTGTCCATGCTTCTCTCTGACTTTTCCTTACATTTTTGTGCTTTGTTCTTCATGGCCGATATGCACGAACTTGGGCTTTGTCTGGAACTTCATGAGAAAACTTGTTTGAGGGTTCTCATTCCTTATTGCATACAAGGTGAGCCCCTTGTTCTGTAGCTTTTGTGGCTTCACTTCGTAATTTAGCAGTGCGTAGCCATGGCTAGAATAAATTCTAATACCTTTGCTTCTATTTCACATGCTCCGCTAAAAGAGCTCAAGTCTTTAGCTCAGGTTTTTTGTGCCTTCCTTTGACTGACATGGTGAAATCTTGTTAAGCTTGGATACTATGGTGAACGTCCTAGCTCTGACTTCTTATCTCCCACAAGCAACAATAATAAGTGTTTGTTCTTGTTGTTTTTGATAGTTTACATTCACTTGCAATTTTTTGACCACTATACAAGCCGCTGCTATATGAATCTTAGAAAATGCATTTTAAAAACTATTGGGTTCAACCCAAAATAGGAATCTCCCCTCTTTCCATAGTTGAGAACAAAACCCAATATGGGTATCATGAAAATAGAAGGAAAACTATCATTCTCTAAGTCTAAAGCTCGACTCTCCAAAGGAAATTCACATTTTATGTATTTTGCTATCTCATACAAAAACTAGACATGGGTTATCACTGCAATTGTATTTTTCTGTATTTAAAACTAAACCCTAAGCATGGGTATTGTATATATATATTTTTTTTATTCAGTTTATAAGCTCGACCTGACTGATCATGGCATTCCTTGGAATTTTGTAGCTTGCTCATTGAACCCCTCAAGGGTGAACTGAAAGTTGTAATATGTAGAATTGTTTTTCAAAACTCCATTGTGGGCTTTCTGGAAAAGACCCTATGTAGTCAAACAAAATCTAGCTTTTCTCTGTATTTAGTTTATGGGCTCGACCCATTATAACTAATTCTTTACTTTGATATTCTATTTGAAAAGAAAACTCACATGAGTAAGCTAGAAATATATCTATTTTTCTTTAATATTCTCATGAAAATTAGCTCGACGACCATTGTTTCTTTTGCAGTTTAAGTTGCAAAACTTAGACTTGGTATTTGTTACTAAAACTAGGTTTGACCCCTCTCTTATTTCTGCATTTTCAATAATTGTGTAAAAACTAGGCTTCTTTAGCATTCAAATTCCTTACTTTTTTAGACATACTCTTGTGTTTGTCCATTGTGAAGAGAAGTACCTCTTAATGTATTACTATCCCCATGTTTTTTGTGTACACAACATTGTTTGTTTGGATTCCTTAACTCTACCACACAGCAACATTTTCTTTTTTCTCTTGGACTTATGTAGAGATTTTAAATTGAAACATTGCAACACTATGGACTACATCTTGATTTTTTTAGTGCATAATTAACAACTCTGAGACACCTTTTTTTTTCCTGTCCCTTCTTTATCTTTTATGAATGGTAATTTCATATTGTATTTCCTAATGCTGCACTATATTATCAATCAAGATGGAACTGATCATTCATTTATTATCTGAATGCATTGTCTGTCCTCCCATACCCTTGGGCTTCAACTTGGTACTCTTCATGCATTTTTATGCTCCACTTAACAACCTGTTCCATAAATCTATTCTCCTCCATGTGATGAAAATTGAAACAAAGCTCTTCTTTAAGACATAATGTATGCCTGTTCACTATCCTTAATTGTGAGAAGAACACTGATGAACTGAAATTTGCATGACATATATGATCACGATCAACAAATAACACTATAGCTTAAGAACGTGAACCATTCAACAATGTTTGAGATAATGGTACTCAGTTAAGTGATTGAGTGAATTAAATTTACTTGTTCACAGGCTTCGAAGTATCCACCTAATTGTTATGAGTACATTGGTTTAGTAGCTTGATAGATAGCTATACTTTATATAGTTATATATCACTTCTTTTGATGAATATGATGAAAGTTTAATCTTTAAATCAGCCCATTAATAATAAATAAGGGTAGCATGCCAAGCTCTACCCTTGGCAGGAACCATTTTTTTCCACATGCTTGGTCTTCAAGTAATGATCAGCATCGTGATTTTACCTATACCTGCATAGGGAAACAAACAATGTTAGCATAAAAAATAGAATATGATCATATTGATGTTTCTCGTTCAGCTCATTTCTTCTATACTTCTTTGATTGTTTCAGTGTATGATTAATAGTAGGCTACACTATTGTTGGTGACTCATATAGGTTTCTTCATAATCGAAGCCTCTGACATCTCCCTCTTTTCTCTTATAGGTCGATGGAACTCGAGAAGACAAAGGTGCACCATTCATCATCGACCATCGGCCAAAACAGGCAATGATGATTATGTCGTTTACTTATGTGATTTTTCTTTCGCATCTTCCATAGTGTAGTGTACTATTAATGGTGCATTGTGACAGTCACATCCACGACTTGTGTGGATATTTGATTTCATCTTTATGCTTTTCATTTGAAAAGAAAATGCATTTCAATGCAATGTTGTAATATCATTTTGATTCTTGCAATCAAATGAAACTATGTAAATATGAATTATTCCATGAAATAAATGAAAGCATTCTAGAATGCTCTGTTATTTATATGCTCAATTTTGTACTTCATTTAATTTTGGAACATCTGAATAGCACCCTGAAATTCAGATTCTTCCTTTAAATGCACCACTTTCACTTAATGAATAATGATAAAAATGCAAAACAACACTCAAAAACTCAATCTGTGAATTTCTTTAAGATAAAACAATGTTGGCCCGGCTCCACCAATGGGGCTATGGAAAAATTGGTAACAAGAAGTTCTACCAAGAATTCACATTGGAGGACATTGTTCAACATGTCTTATAGTGATCTGTTCATTGCCATGGCTTCTGTTGGTCTTTTAATTAGGCGAGGAATGTACTCAAAAGTTATGGGTATGAAAAGGTCCTTGATATTTTCCATCATCCTTTTGTAAGGAGTAAGCTTGTCATCCTTAGTGTGATAGTTGTCATTGACTTGGTTGATAACCAGCCGCGAGTCTCCATAGACTTTCATCTCTTGTATCTGCCACTGAACTGCTATCCTCAAACCTATGATTAGGGCTTCATACTCATCAATGTTGTTAGTACATGAGAATGATAGCCTGTATGATTTCAAAATGCAATCACCTTGGGGGGGTGATGAAAATAATTTCTGCTCTGGATCCATGTTGGGTGAATGATCCATCAAAATACATCTTCCGTTGAGTTGTGAGATCAATAAGGAACACTGATTCATTAGGGAACTCAAATATTAGAGGGTTCTCAACATCGATAGGTTCTTTCGCTAGTTGGTATGCGATCACTTGTCCTTTGATTACCTTGCACTCCAAAAACTCTATGCCAAATTTTTCTAAGATCATCACCCATCTGGCCATTCATCCTGTGAGAGTTGCTTTAGATAATAGGTATTTCAATAGATCAATTTTTGCAATGAGCTTGATTTGATGTGATAGCATGTAGTGCCTAAACTTTTGTGAAGTAAAAATTGCTAGGCATGCTTTCTCAATAGGTGAATAATTCATTTCGTATCCCACCAAGGTTCTATTGATGTAGTAGATGGTCCTTTCCTTTCCGTTTTCATCATGCTGTTCCAAAAGTGTTCCTAGTGCTACTGGTATTGCTGAGATATACAGGATTAGTGGCTTGTTCGGTATTGGTGGCATGAGCACTGTAGGTGTTAGTGGATAATATTTGATCTGCTGGAAAGCTTTATCGTACTTCTCATCCCACTTATAGGTTATCTTAGGCTTTATGGAGAATATGCGAAAAGGGGTGGATTTTATCTGATAGCTGTGCTATAAACCTTCTGATGGACTGCAGTCTGCCTTGTAATCCTCTCATTTTCTTTAGTTTTTGCGGTGGTTCCATGTCTAAAATGGCTTTTACCTTTGCTAGATGAATTTCTATCCCTCTTTGTGAGATGATGAAGCCAAGGAGTTTCCCTAATGTGACCCCAAAGACAAACTTCTTTAGATTCAGTCGTACCTTGTATTCTTCAAGCTTGTCAAAGATAGCTCCTAATACTTGTATGTGATCACTTCTCTTCCTTGATTTTTCCAAAATATCATCCACATAATATTCAACTATTTTGTGGATCATGTCATGAAAGATGATAGTCATTTCTCTTTAATAGGTTACTATTGTATTCTTTAACCCAAATGGAATCACATTTGAGCAATAGGTTCCCCATGGACAAGTGAATATAGTTTTATGTTGATCCTCATTGGTGATTATGATCTAATTGTAGCCTAAAAAACCATCCATGAGTGATAGCATTTCATGCTCGACTGTTAAGTCCCAAATGAAATCGATGTTAGGAAGAGGGAAATCATTCTTTGTACATGCTTTGTTTAAATCTCTAAAATTAGTACATATTCTGATGTCCCTAGTGGGTTTTGAGATTGGGACCAGTTTGAAACCCACTTAGGACAATCTATAGGTTAGATGAAGCCAATGTCAAGAATATTTTGCAACTCTCGTTTGACCAAGAGTGCTATTTGAGGGTGCATCTTCCTTAATTTCTGCATAACTGGCTTGGTTTCAGGATAAATTGCTAAGTGATGTACAACTAATTTAGCATCAAGGCTTGGCATATCTGTGTATGACCATCCAAAGTTAGCTCTTCGCTCTTTGAGGAATGCTACTGGGTTCTTTTATTCTTCATCTAATAAGGATTCAACATAGAAGCTGATCTTAGGTGCTTCTTTTGTTCCCACATTGACTGGAGTGCCCTTTTCTGCTAGCACTACTGAATTTTTTGAATGCATTGCACTAAGGGGGAGATTGAATCCCTCATCCTTGGGCACCTCAGAGAGGTTTTCACCATTGTATGCATCCTTTATTTTTACTATTTTAGGATGAGAGAGTGCCACTAGGCAGTTTTAAGGATTTGCATGTTAGTTGCATTTCATTTATTTTGCAACTGAGGGATTCAATCATCTCCCCACAATATGCCTATGTATCTGGATCTATATCAAAACCTACTTTATGATCTACCCATGATAAGTTATTATGAATTCCCATGAATTCTAAAATCTCTTCATTATTTTTGAATAAATCCTGAATTGGTGGTCCTTGTTGGTCCATGTCAATGAGTTATGGGTAGACTAGGCATATTTTAGTTGGTAGATTGCTTGGAACAAAGGATGTTATGGATATCATTGAGAGGGTGTTGTTCTCAAATAGGTCAGTAACATCAAGGGGAAGGTCATCTAAGGTTGTATCACATGATGTAGATAACCAAGAGGAAGCCTCAAATCATTTAGCGGAAATACCTTTGCCAATAAGTGTGACCTTGCTAGTAGTACAACCTAAGCCAAGATTCTTTAGTCATTTCTTAAGAACGATGGGTTGTAGAAAACCATTGTCATTCTATCCTAGCTTCTCATTCTTGTTATATACCATTCCCTTCATTAGTTGCAAGCCTTTTTTGTCATCTTCCATGGGAAGTACAGGGACAAGTTGTTCATCTTGATAGAAGAGTTTAGAGATATCTTCCTCATTGACATCTTCTTGATTCAAATCCCCCCACTTGGTGAAGGTAGTAGCTTCCATCTTGACTGTTTTGAGTTCTTTGGTGCTAGATGTGGGTTACCCATGAGACTGAGGAGAAATAGAGTAGCTCTCCTAAGAAGAGAGGTGTATTTTAGTGGCTTATGGTTCACAACCATCATCTTGGATCCAACTGCTTTGACGTGGGTATGCTCTGCACAATAGGAACTTTGCTGCTGATGTAGAGGCCAAAGGGATTGTGGTTTTAATAAATGGGCTTGATGGTGTAGGCCCTTCATCATTCTTGGTTATTTGGGGGGTCTTATAAAACTTGGATTCAAGAATTTTGTAGTAGTAAAAAGGCTCAGGGTCTCCATGGATAGTAATTTATCTACCTTTGAAAGGAAACTTCACACACTGATGATAGGTTGATGATACAACTTTTAGAGCATGGATCCATGGTCAGCCAAGCAAGATGTTATAGGGAAGATAAAGATCAAGCACTTGACACGTATTTTTTGTAATAAGAGGTCCCACTTGGATGGGAAGTGCAATGATTCCTTCGGATACCTGTTCTTGGTCATCATATGCCTACAGTGGTGGTACAATTTGTATTCTCATCAGGATCTTTAGAATAGCCTAGATGTTTGATTAACTGGAAGGGGTACAAATGTTAAGGTCCAGCCTCCTTTGAGAATAATTTTGAAGCTTGGTATTTATGATTGAAACAACCTCAAGGTGCAAGGCACAAAATATGAGATAGTTGTGATTAGGTATTGCTTGAGAAAGGTGAGAAGATGATTATTTAATTATGGCCCTCACCACTTAAAAGCTTGAAACTAATTGTGTCAAATGTCCCTCCAAGGACGGATATTTCAGGACAAGGCTTTCCCAATATTTCCCTATAGCCATGTGAGGGATAAAGCTTAAGAGTTCTAAAATTGGAAATATTTGTCAGGGTGTCTGCTTAAGTTGGTCTAGAAGATTATACTTACTAGGATTGGATGTAGAAAGGGTCATGTCCCTAGATTGAGATGGGACTCCTTGGCAGATTATTTTGCACATCGTATGAGCTACACATTTCATACTAAGCTCCTTGATAGGTAGGCCATGACCAATGATGCTATTGTAGGAGAAAATACATTGGAATAAGTATGCTACATTTTGTAATCCTTAAACATATATTTATTTGCTTTGTTATGATCTGGCATAGGGTTCTTGTATATCTTAAGATCTTGATTCCCAACCGGTACCTCAACAAATATGGTGTCATTTTCTATGAGGTATTGAATGATGTTTTTGAGCCTCATGTAGTTTGTTGTTTTATGTCCTTTGATCTTGTGGAAATCACAAAGGTCCTTCTATTATACCAAGATGGTTTCTCTTGCAGTTCTTGGTAGTTTTAAAAGTTGGGAAATGTTATCAGATTTGACTCTACCAACTTTTTCATGAGAGGCATAATCTTGATGGGTTCATATATTTGTGTGTACTTGCATTTAGGATAGTTGTTGTTCTTGTTAGGGGTTCACCTTTGCATTTTAGTGTTATTGATCTGATTGTTCTGAGGAGGTGTTGTTTGGTGCACAATTAGCTAGAGATGTTAGCAACTTGATTGTTATTAGGTCTAGGAGCACTTAGAATTACCTTAGCATCTACCACACCATCATTTGTTATGTTTTTGTTCTTTGCCCATGCACGAGGCTTGTCATTTGAACTTGTTGATGGGTAGTTGTCTTTGTAAACTTGGGTATTTCCTTGTGAGATTAGAGCTCTCTTGATGTTAAGGGCTCTAGGGACAAGTTCGTCATAAGATGTGATGCACTACATTTTCAAGTGAAATGATAGATCTGGATCTAGATTGGCTATGATGATTCCCACTTGTTGTTCATTGGGAAGAGGCCACTTCATTTTACTAGCTCATTGTCTCCACCATTGTAAGAAATTGGTGAAAGATTCTCCTTTATTTTGTCTATGAGTATACAGTTCCTCTAGACTAACGTCAATGTCAAGATTAAAGGAGAAGTGATCGATGAATTTATGAGTGATTTCTTGGAAATTTTTGATGCCAAGAGGTAGATGAGAAAACCAATCCATTGCAGGACCAGTTAAACTTCGAGGGAAGAGGTGCATTAGATAAGAATCATTGTAGGTTACCTCCATACACATGACATTAAATTCTTTGATATGGTCAAGGCACCTCTCCCTTTATATTTATTAGTTTGGGGATTTCAAAACCAGGAGGGAATGTTACCAGCTGCAATGTTTCAATCAAATGGATATGGAAACAAGTTCATTGTATGGGGCTTCTTTGCCCTTGCCCATCACGAAGGTCCTACATTGTGTGAGAGTGCTTTAGAGATTGTGATGCTAGATTGTCTTGTGGGTTGGGTGGAGGAACATATGATGGGATGACAGATGAATTGTATGGGGTGTATGGTGATGTAATATTTAGTGATGATGATTTGGGTATCGATGTATATGTTCCTAATATGTTTGGATTGATGATGTTTGAATAGGGATTATAATAAGATTGCTATTGTTGGGCCTACTATTAGGCTAGTAAAACTTGTTGTTAGGCTTGATTTTTTCTTATTGTGCCCACTAGGTCTTGTTGTTGGGCCTATTGTTTGTTCTCCATAGCTGCTAAGGCTTCTTAGGATTTGCTTGATATTTTTGTTGTGCTGCTAAGGCTACTTGATTTGTTGTTGTTGTACTAGTAAGGTGTTGTCATAATGGTGGTTTTACAATTCACGAGAGGAGCGGATTTTTGTTGAAACCACATATTTTTAGAAAATATAAAGATTTAAGTCTTAAAATGTTCCATTTAAAGCATTCCAATTGAAGAGGGTTTGATAAAACTACTGTAGATCAAACCCCCTTGGATAGAACCTCACCAGTTTTAAACCATACCTACTTAAATGTGTCTCCTTTGCCTATCAAAATCTTTGATAAACAATCACTTTTGATTTAGATTTTGGGGGATCAAATGAATTCATTTAAGAGTTTATTTCAAATGATTATAAGTATTCCTCGAGGAACAAGCTATCAATGGGAATATAATTTTAATATGTTTGGGGTTTATTTATGTATTTGTTTTAAGTTTATTAAAATATAGGTTTTCATGAAATGCATTCTTTATTCTTCACATGTGGAAAAATAGAAGATTATCAAAAAAAAATTCAGAAAAATATAGGAGTGCACTAGAATGGTAGAGTCCTTGATCCAACAAAAAATTAAATTAAATTTTTGACATATACTAAAAGGATTCACAGCATTTATATGAAGGCGTGCTAAATTTTAATTTGTTTGACTTTAGAGGCGATTAAGGAAAAATATTCAATAAAAACTATACAACCAAGTGGAAGCACTAGATATTAGAGTTACAAATCCTAAATTTGAAAATTAGAATTTTATCCTTCATGGAAAAAATTTATCTCGTTATCACGGTGTCGTCACTTTTAAAATGTGGTTTTTTGAAAAATCTATTTTCGTGGGAGATGGAAAAAGAAGTGCAATTTGATTCCAAGGGAATTTTGAAAAAAAAATAATTTTTTAGAATCTACAAACAAAATTTGATGAGACTCTAGTTTACCATCTTCAAATTCCTCATAGTTTGCTTAGCTATAGGTACGAGATATGAAGATTTAGTTAAAAATAACAAATTTAGGTGTCAGTTTGGCCAAAATTATAGAAACCACGCAGTATGGGATCACGGCTAAGGCTTCTGTTTTGCTACTACTAGGTGGATTGCTATGTATTTGTTGTTGTGCTAAGGCTACTTTTTGTGTTGTTGCTTGTTGTTGTTGTTGTTGTTGTTGTGCTAAGGCTACTTGTTGATAGGCTTGTTGTGCTTGCTGTAAGGCTAAGGCATGTGCTTGTAATGTGGGATTAGGTGGTTGTTGAGTTATCTATGGAGGGATTATGGATATTAATGTTTTGGGTGGGTAATGGATTGGTGATGAAATGTTGGGGATTCCCTTGGTTCAACATTCCTTGTAAGATGGTACAATGAGGTGGAGGAATGTATGTTTGAGATCCTATTTGATTTGGAAGAGTAAAGGGGACTATGGGAAAAGATGAGGATGGTGTCATTAGATTATGCAATTGAAATGACACACTAGGACCTTTAGTCCATTGGTTTAATATATTTCCTTGTCCCATGTTTTAAGGATTGCCTTGTGTTAGGGATGTATTACCTATGTTGACAGGATTTGTTACCAATGGATTGCTTTGAGATGGGTTGAAAATGAATGGTGTGGATGTTTTTTATAAAACCAATGGTATGGATGAACCCATTGGAGGGTTGGGTAAGGATGTCCCTATTTTCTTCAATGGTTGACTGTGTGGTATGGTATTGATATGCCCTTGCGCGTTGTTTTGAGATACCTTATCCGCACTACTTTGTGTGATGGTAGGAACACTTGTAGTCCTCATGGATGCAAATGAAGAGGGATGCGCTCGATATGTCAAAGTAATGATTGAGTAATGAAGATCAAAAGGTGTGTATATTTGTTTAGGATCTTCAGGAATAGGAGTACCAAAGCTAGGTGTCCAAGTGGTTGTGTTAGATGGAGGATTGGTTTCAAGTGTACCCATAAGTGTATTGTTTTCAAATGAAAGAGCATGAACAAAGTACTTATCAAGGCTTGTTGCAATACTGGGAATTTAGGTTTGATTTAGCCTTGGTGATGGGGTTGTGAAACCTTGTGTTAAATTTTGTGCCACAAACATCGGAAAGATAGGAGCTACATTTTCAAAGGCTTGATGTTCCATAATTTCCTCCCTAGTGAGTTGAATGGGTTGTTTGTGGCATCTTCTATCACGGTAAAAGCACAAACCCTATGTCTGATTTGACCGATAAACTAGTCCGGGTGACTTCCTTCGGTAGACCAATTTTTCGGCCGATAAAAGGTTTTGCTTGAGATCCGCGAGCAACCACATGAAACCTCATTAGGCTGGAAACGTGTCGGTCAGTGACTTTCGGCGAAACATTATTAGTGAAAAGTGCCAACCACGACTATCTGGAAGAACTGCTTTCGGTGGTATGAACAGAAACTCTATTGATGAAATTATATCAACGAAAGCCTTAATAAAAAGCGGGAATACACTATTGGAACACTCGGGCGAAAGTGTTGAGGGCGAGAGCTTGTCGGCCGATCAACAGCAACAGGGACTATATTTTAACAGGTTCCATTCGTGGTATTCACTGGAATGTTTGATTTCTCGTCTCGTTTGTGTCTATTTTGAGAAATTTGTGATAAAGTTTAAGGAAATTTGTGATTTCTCGTTTGTTAGGGTTTGATTGAAATGCAAAAATCAGGTTTTTTAATGGATATTGGCCGAAAGGTAGTGAATGTTGTGAAGAATTTATATATTCACCATTCCTTTCAGAAATTCATCCAGCTATATGAAAAACCTCTGATTTATTTTGAAGTATATCAATTAAATAGTCATAATTTTGCCAAAGAGTTTGCACAATAGTTAGCATCATGCACCTTGTTTTAGTGCAAGCCTGTATTTATAGGCTCTGTTTTGCTTTGTATCACCAATAATCTCCACAAGAACATTGTCCACTTTTGAAATGGTGGAAACGGAGACTACCTGCTTAAAGAAGACACTAAGTTCTCAATTTCAGCCCCTTTTGACAGTAGGAAAGGAGAGAAGTTCCTTAAAATCATCGTATATGCCTCTGCTTGCCCATTGTATGAAAAGTTGCCTGTTTACTATCAATTGCTGGATCTGGACGGTGCAAGACCAATTATAGTGGTTCCTTGCACATTACCTAGGATGTGCAGAAACCACATATAACCAAACCCACCAACAAGCGCCAACATTGCTTAAATCTCCATAATAGAAAGAGGCAAAAAGTTCATACCGTTCCAGATACAAACAACAAGAAGGCCTAATAAACAAGGCATGCCCAATGCCATATCAGACATCACAAGTTGACATAACAGAGGGACGCCAAACACAACCATCATAGCGGAGCTTGAAAGCGAAAAAAGGGTGATAGCTTAAACAGACACACAAACGAAAAAGATGGACAAAGATACGCGAGACTCACCATACAGTGCAGAGGCACAACGAGTGATTCTTTATTGCAGTCGTGTTTTCTATGACCTTCGTATACCCCGTAGCCCTGTTTCAAAAGTACACAATCCAGTATCCCCATGATCAAAGCCCCAAATCTTTACACAAGAAACCCTCGGTAAAATCGTACCTGGATGACATGGCTTAGGTTTCTTCCATGAAAAAGCAAGAAATGATCACAAAACAGAAAGACAATGTAATGTAGTCCCTGTGAATTTCGAGAAATGAAAACTAAAAGCAATGGTGGTGGAACGCATGATTAAATAAATATGCGCGCTCAAAATAACCGTTGGGTTAGATGTGTATGAGTTTTTTTTTTTTTTTTAAAATGCAGTTTTGCCCGTTTCAGGAAACCGCCTATTCGGTTGCATTTGGTTCTTGCCACAATTCGCTTTGTACGTTTTGATAATTTAATTCAACGTTTTTTGATTTGGAGGAGGAAGCTTGATGGTGCAGCGCCCCTAGCAGGACTTCTAATTATCTTATGTGGAAAGATTCAAATCATTCCTAATTTTACAGCGGCTTACTTGGCAAGTTCTCTGCTTATAACTAAGGTTTCAGGGCCACATCATCAAATATGATGCCACATCAACATGCGTTTTTGTCAAGGTGTCAAAAAAGGCCCCAAAAAATAGTGAGACCAATTCTCGTGCATTACATCATGAGTAGTTGAGCGCTGATGTGGTATCACATGATTGGTTGCTTTTTAGATCAAAAGCATACATTTTGTTTAGTTATGGGTGGTCATCATCAACACTAGCAACTTTAAAGTCACAACTATTGGTCCAATATTGATAAAAATATTGGGCATTATATAAACAACTACTATCACAACTATTGAAACATTTTCAGTTCCTCTCCCCTAGTTATGTTGTGGAGTGGGCAAAGTGGGGAAGATTGTGTTAAATATTATAAAATGAAAGATGCTAGCAATACTTGTAAGATGTTATTGAGTGATTTTTTTTGTTTTTTAATATTTTATAAGTTTAAAGTTAATATGGGTCTAGAGTTATAATTGTTTAATCTATCTGAATATGTTCAAGGATTAAATAAGTGCATTCATAATTATGTTATCCAATTTCGATCTTTATATTAAAATATGATAATCTTTTCACATGATTTTGAGTTGAAAACATATTTATAAAGGGTCTACTTAAGTAAATCCAAGACAAAAGCTTTACTTATTTTCTAAATTTAAGTGCATACGTGAAAATTCTAGAGTCCAAATTGTTAGCACAAAATACCTTCAAATATGGGTCTTCAAGCCAAAATACTTCCCACCTTTCTAAATATCAAAAGTTAAAAAACTTTTCCAAGCATTAAAATGTGAATAAAAGTGCTTATCGAGTTGCTAACATTTCCATGTTCCTTCATTTAAACTATATTTTTTTTATAATTTTTTTACTAAATCTCAAAAATCTATTGACCATTTGCTTCAAACTTTGAGTGTTAATTTACTTTCACTCCCTTAAGTTCATTCTTTTAGTCCCAACAAACCAATTCCTAAAGGATATAATGATCAAATATTTTGAAACAATCATCACATCAAAGATCATTGGATTCAAATTTGTATAGGTTTTAAACATAAGGTACAAGACCTCATTTACTATTTCAACAATTTAATTTCAATCATATAAAAGATATCAACTTTATAGAATATTATATATATCAGCTTTTACTATTTCAATAGTTTAATTTCAATCATATAAAAGTCATCGACTTCATTGAATAGTGTAGCTCCGATCTTTTAGGTATTAGATTTAAGGGTATTTCAACACTTTAATTTCAATCATATAAAAGGCATCAACTTCATAGAATATTGTATAAGAAAATAGGAGCTCTATTTTTTAGGTATTTGTTGTGAAATCTCTTTATACACCTTAACTAACCTTAGCCAGTCCACTAGTGTTTCATTTTCAAATCTCATGTCACTAGTATTTATAATTTTTCCAGTTTGAAAGTATATTTTTAATCTTTATTTTGATGTATTTTGGTTGTATCACAAGTCAATTAGGATCCTAATCTTCCACCCAGGAGTGGTTTTCTAAACCTTAGCATGACCTAGACCAATAAGAATGATTTATATATTCTTATGTACATGTATGTATGTATGTGTGTATGTATGTATTATATATACATATGTGTACATGTGTGTATGTATGTATGTATGTATATATGCATATATATATATGTATGTATGTATACATATATATATTCTTATGTGTGTATGTATGCTTATTATATATACATGTGTACATGTGTGTATGTATATGCTTATGTATATGCATATATATATGTATGTACATGTATGTATATGTACATATATGTGTATGTGCATATTCATGTAGATGTATTATTTATACATATGTGTACATGTGTGTATGTATACATATGTATGTACATGCATGTCTATATGTGTATGTGTGTATGTGTGTATATGTGTGTACATGTATGTATGCATGTGTGTACATGTGTGTATGTATGTATGTATGTATATGCATATATATATATATGTATGTATGTATGTATGTATGTATATGCATGTATATATGTATATATGCATATATATGTATGTACATGCACATGATATATGTGTATGTATGTATGTATGTATATGCATATATATGTGTATGTACATGTATGTATGTGCATGCATGTATATATATGTGTATGTGTGTATGTATGTATGTACTTGAGTATATACATGTGTACATACACACATACACATATATGCATGTACATGCACACATACACATACATATATAATACATGTACATACATACACACATACACATATATATCATGTGCATGTACATACATATATATATATATATATATATGTATATACATACATACATACACACATACATATACATACATACACACATACACACATATACATATATATATGCATGTACATACACACACACACATATATATATATATACATGCACGTACACACATGCACTCCCACATACATACATGTGTACATACAGATATATGCACATGTATCTATATGTTTATATTTTATTCCTAAGGAATTTATTTCAAAGAATTTTAACTTTATTACTTTAATATGTTTTAAGTTAGATCGAAAAATTAAGGAAATGTTAACCCTTTTATAATTTCTAGTGTTTGATTTAAAAAATAATTGATTACAAAGAAAGGCTAGATCATATATGACCAATTGTAATGAAGAGTATTTTTTTATTTTGATCAAAATTTTAGTATAGAGTGGTTGAAAGGATAAATATTTTTTTTCCATATTTACTCTTGGTTGAATATTACATGCATGCCTATGATTTAATAGGTTCACATAGCTCGATAGATATAAATTTTGAACTAGATCTCATTAGATACATTTAAATTCAAAAATGTTTTCTAGTTTTGAAACTTGAAAATTTTACCTTTAATTTAAATATATATTTTTTTTAGTTTTGAAAAAATTTCAATTTAAATTTGTTTAGTTCATTATGTAATTTTGTTTTAATGATATGCAGATCTCTATCTATTTATATATATCATGGCTGATGAGGGATCTCATCATTCCCCTCGTTCTGAGCGAGAAGCTCAAACTAGATCAAATATATTTCAGGATAGTATTGTTAGATTGGACAATGCTCTAAATTTTTTAGAGAAAACAATTCACAACTCCCCCAATTTGGCTAATCGAGATAGATTAGTCACTATTAGACAAGAGATTATTAAGATGATCGAGACAATTCGATCATACAATCCTTATGATGAAATCAACATTGAGCAGTTTTACTTTTCTCTTGCCAGGAGTGTTACTGGCATAGTGAAACATAGAGAAGTTGCCAAATTAGTTTCAGGTGAAAATGCGTTATCCATGTTCCCATTTTATAGAGGAAAAAATAAAATTAGAGGATATGTGGTTACGAGGTGTGAAGATCCTCTTGTTGTGCCATTCATATACCCTAGATGGTTGGCAACACATCATAGATGGCCTCACAATGATGAGCTGCCATTGTATTTTGTCAAATAGTTATATGCAGAATTTCATTTACATATAGAGGTGGACTACACATCTTATCCTGAGCATGCTGGCCAAGGTAAAGGCTGTTTTTCTGACAAACCACAGTTTAGACCTTCAAATTTTCCACCGCCTGTGGACAAGAGGGCATTAGTTGGCCCAAACCTTTTGGTTTTACCAAAATGTTTGGAATTGGTAGCAGCAGGGGAGGCAGCAACAGGGTCCACTCAGAGTCAGATTTTTGAAAACATTGCCTCTATTACGACGCAGATTGATCAGATTTCATCTGATCGAGTTGGTAGATATTTATTATGCCCACGGATCAACCTTCCTCCCACTGAGGCTACATCTGCATTGTATGATCCATTTATTAGTGCCGATCTACCTACTCTTGCAGATGTCGAGCATATGACCCACACGACTCTACGTAATACATGTAGACTCTCAATTTTGGATTTACTAGCAGCATATCAGGTTATCAGTGAGGACCATGGGATTGCTCTTGACAGGGTACCAGAATTTATTAGACAATGATATCCTCATACAGATATGAGCCACAATGTGGCAAATGCAGCTCAGGATATTCCACATCAGCCTATAGAATCCCGTGCACATCATGTTTCTATTGATCCTTTAGCTTGCCCAGGTGGTCATCAGGATGTTACAGGTCACGTTGAGGCTACTGCGACACCTGATCCTGTCCATGGGACATATAGTCGACTTCTTTTTGCTACTGATACTGTACATGCTACAGGGCCCCCTACGATGTCTTTACATTCTCGTGATCTTAGTGACATTGGTAGAGCTTTCAAGCAGGCACAACAGGTACTTTCAATTTATAATTTAAATACATGTATATATTTTTAAAATTGTGTTCTAAAAATTTATGTAATGCATTTTAAAAACTTCTAGGGGTTTAACTCCTGATTGAAATTGTGTACTTGAAAATTTTAAGCAGTATGGTGAATTCCCAGACTTTGGAAATTTGGAGCATGATGGCAATCCCATGCAGTATGTAGATGAGGTACATTTAAATTTAATTTTAAAAAACTAATTACTTGATGTTTAAGTTTGAACACATTGAACTCAAGTACATTGTAAAATTTTTAGATAATTTTACATATATATGTGTACTTGAACACATGCAGGGGTTGGGACAAGGCTCAGGACACAGATCAGGACATATTGGATCGGGACATGGATCCACACATCTTGGATGAGCAGAGCGATCGGTCCATGGATCGAGGGAGAGATCGAGGGAGAGATCGAGCCATAGATCTGATGATTCTATTCATACTAGACATCCCTCTCTTTGAGATTTGTTTTATAGTATTACATGTTTGAGATCATTTTATTACATGTTGGAGACACTTTTTATGATTTATGTATTGAACATTTGGATGTGTTACATACTTATGTTTTATGGTACACATATATATACTTGTTATAATTTACATGTCACATTCATACAGTTATGTTTTATGGTTTGAATCTTAGAGGTTTGTTATATATGTGCATTATTATGGTTTGATGAACTCACTTACATTACATCTATAAGTACCTTTATTTAAATTTAAATTATGGTAACTTGTTCAAATGCACTTGTTGTACATATATAGATAACTAAATACATTGTGAAATCAAAATGTTGGACTCCACTATCTAATGGTTGCTATTTGTAAATTTAAAAAGATGGACATGTACATGTAATTAATTTAAATAAATAGTTCAAATGAATTTTTCTTTAATAAATAGGTCAAGAAATAGAAAAAATTGAATGCATATATGCTTGAGATTAATGCTATACATGTTTTAAAGTAGAACATAAAAATGCAATCGGAAATAGATGATAGTTAGATTGAATTCTTTAAAGCTCTAAATGTTCATTTTTAAAGTCAATAAAAGTTATTTATACATTTAAATTGTGCATATATCACGCTCTACATTAACCTAATTTCTAATTCCATATAATCTAATACACATGTTCATTTGAATGTGCATGCAAAGAATTCTTGAACTAGATGATGAGCTATACTTGTGTCAAGTTGAATGTAAATGAAATCATATATATATATATATGTTTGAAAGTGTTCACTTAAGAATGAACCATATAATTAAAATAAAGCATGCAAGCTATTAGTGGAGTTGAATGTAAATGAAATCAAATTTCTAGTTTTGAAAGTTTAAGAATTCCATGTGGAACATTTATATATATGTAATTAGAAATTGATATATATATTTAAATCTTGAAAGACATGCACATTTAATATTAAATTAAAAATTGATGACAATTCTATATAAATTAAAAATTGATCAAGTAGATCTCTTGGATGACATTTCTATATATAAATTAAAAATTGATCAATCCATATTTAATTGTATTGGAAAGATGGACCAAATTACATACATGGTCTCAAGCTATACATGGTAAACAAAGCTAAATTGATGCCAAAATGTAGCTATCTCAAGCACCCCAAACACCATCACTATGATTCACTACAATGTTCATATATTCCAATGCACCTTAAGGTGAACAAGAAAGGACAAACCAAGAGAACCTGGATACAATCTAACATTAACAAAATGGATAAATAATTTAGTTCTATACTTAAAAGATAGGAGCTAATATTCTTAAGTAAATTTGGATTTTAAAGATGAAATCAAATTATAAGGTCTTGAGTGATTTTTTATTAGGAGATTGGATTTGAAATGGATGATAGTCTAGATTAAGGATAAGGTCCCTAGATGTTGAAAACTTTGGGTGATGACGAAAGGACAATATGATGTATGGACTAGATTGAGACCAAGTAACCAAATTTTGATGTTCAAGTGATGCTTTTTTATTATTAAGGATGGAGAATGGATGTACGGTTGAGATGGATCTAGATGGATAATTTTTAAATGATTCTAGGATGAGGGATGCTTACCTGATGAAAATAATAAAATTAGGATGTGATGATTAGGATACATGAAAATCCAAATGATCATTTAAAATTATTGAATGTCGTGCATTAGTAATGTATAAAAAATAAAGAAAACTAGAGACAACATTTATGTCTAGATTCTTCACCACTCAAACACAAAATCAACTAGATAATTTTATACAAGTTTGTGGAGTTGAATGTTCAAATGAAATGAAAGATTTGAATGTGAACTTAAGAATTCCACGGAACATAAATAAATTTAAATGCAAAATTGGAACATAGACTAGGTTTTGTACATATTGTTGCACGTATATATATATATATATATATATATTCAATCTAGCTCATGTATATAGGTGGAGTTGAACAAATATTTAAATTCAAAGATTTGAAAGTGAAAGTTTAACAATTCCATGTCCAACATAAAAATTTACAATCAAGGAATCTAGAGAGATGATATAAAGAAATTTCTAGAGATTCTCAAGAGTGAACTTAAAAGAATGAACCATGTCCAACATGTAAAAATGCAATTGGAAATTTAGATGATTTAAAGGAATTTAGGCAAAATGTGAATTAAAACATTTTTAAAGTCACTGGGTTTTGTATCAAGCATATATATGATCTAACATACATGTCACATTCTAAAAAAAAAAACCCATTCTAAATCATGTCACATGTCCAATCAATACAAATATATAAATTATCTAGATTTGGAGTCATAAATGTGTACACATGTATCCAAAAAACAACTTAAAGCTCTTGGTACATAAAATCTGGATCCTCTCTATCTTTAATTATCTCTAAAATCTTCTCATGATCTTCAATAGGCAACCTCCACTTTTGTTTGGCACATCCTCTTTTAGGTAAAGTTTCTAAATTTATTTTTGTTGCCAAAACTAAGTAGGCGTAATGTAGAAGACAGCACTGTCACGGCCTATATGTAACACCCCTCCTTTTGTACTTTCGATAATTAGGCAATGTTTTCTATGCTTTATGCTCCGTCGTGTTAACATGTAGTGTATGTGATGCTTTATGCTTTGATTGTATTTATCGTAAAGCACAATGGAGTTAAAGTGATATTGTATTGGTGAAGGGGACGGGGTTGTATCACTCGCTTGTGAGTGCCCTATGATTCTGAGATTTCCTCTTCACGGTGTGTCTGATCATATTATGTATATATGCACGTTCGACATGCTCTTTGTTGCAGGTTGGCAGGTACATGACATCGACTCCACCTGGTTTCCAGGTCTGAGCGTGTCCATTGACCAAGGGAAATTAATTGGGAGATAGTAGCTAGGGTTTCCGAACCAGGTCATCACCCTAGTCATAGCATGTTGTTGGTTTGTCGTCAGGGTCAGTTGTTTTAACTTGGTCAGTTCCCTTTGAGTGTTTATTTAATTTCAAGTTTAATGTTCATTTAATGACTTGCGTAGTTTGATCAATAAATTAAACGTGTTTGGTTGCAAGCTAAAAGGGATTAAATAGCTTTTGGAAATTTTAAATGATGAATGTTTTGTCTTATTGGGATGTTGGAAAGATTAGCGATTAATTAATTAATTTTAATTGAATTAATAAAATAATTTAATTTTGAATTAGAGTTATTTTATTGATAATTGGAATTAATTGTGGGAATTAATTAAATTACCCCTTTGAATTAAAGTGTTAAAAGTTTTAAATGCTTTTGTTGAAATAAAATGCTAAAGTATTTTGAATTCAAATTGGAAATAGAAATGGTTTAAAGTTATTAAAAATTCAAATAATTTCCTATGCAAGACTTTGGAGTAGAAAAGATATTTTCTGGATTAGTTGACCATTTTGGGAAAGATATTTGTGAAGGGTTGAATATGAATTTGAAATTGAATTCAATTTGAAATTGGAAAGTGAGTTTGCTTTTGTATTTGAATGAAATTAGAATTAGAATTTGAATTAGAGGTTGAGTTTGAATTTGAATTTGGAAAGTATGAAAAAAGGGATATATGTTTAGTTAGGGTTTTTCTTTCAATCCTCCATGGATTCTTGGTTGGAGTTTTGTGTGGAGAGGCTTGAAGGAGTGCTTGGAAAATCTTCATGGTGGAGGCTTGCAAATTTTGGAGAAAACATAAGGTTTTACCTTTTCTCCCTTCCTCTTCTTGCTCCTTTGAATGATTAAAACATAGTTTTAGATTCAATAGAAATTCATAAAAAAACTTATCAATTTGCAAAGTTGTAAATGGGATTTGAAACCAAAAAGAAAACCCAATGTTAAATCTAGATTTTGGAAAACCTATTTTGTTGTTTGGAAATAAGTTTTAGTTCTTGAATTAGATTTAGATTAGTTTTGCATTATGTGCTTGGAATCAAAATTTGGGTATGTACATTTGTGAATATACCCATATATATTCATATATGGAAATACCCACAAATATATATAGAATATATTTGTTATTTTCAAAATTTTTAGATTTGGGGTTTAACCTAGAAAATATTTTCTGGTAAAATCGGATTGAGAAAACGTAGGTTTTAATATATTTTAAAATTTATTTTGGGGAGGTGGGAGGTCAAACCCCACCCCATTTGCCTACTGCCATGGCCGTAGCCCGGCGGCCGGCAGAAACCTACGATACCATAGCCGCTGAGGTAGAGGCGTGTCTTGCTTGGCACGGGGGCTTCCATGCGCCGGGAGGTGGAAGCCTTGTCTTGGCCAGGCGCCTGAGAGCTCACTCCACCGGCGAAGCTGAGGCTGTCTTGAGGCCACCACAGTCCTTGGTGGCGGAGGGGCACGCGTGCACGGAACTCACGGCCCTCTTTCCAACGCCTTTCTGTATTTCAAAAATTACTTTTATTTAATTTAAATTTTCCTTTAAAATATTATTTTATATTATTTTTTTATATAATATTTATAATGTTTAAAATTAAATATTATATAAAATATAATATATTTAATATATATTAGATTAGCTGAATTTTGGTTTAAGTTAAAATATGATTTATCCTTTAGATTAAATTATAAGTTTTTAGAAATGATTAATGGTAATATAAAAGGTATTAGATATATTTTATGATTAATCATGAGGAATTAAAAGTAGGGAATAAGTAGAAATTAAAATAATGTTTATTTGATCTATTTTATTCAATGAGAACTTAAATTTAAAGTGTTATAGATTATTTCATTGCAAATAAAATATTATTCTTTTGGTATATTCAAATAATGTTACATGTCAAATTAGAACCTCTAAACGACATTGTGAGTATTATAGTTGCGGAACTGAGAGTAAAGGATGAACTTTTTAGTTAACTTAAATGTTTTTTTTATAAGGTGGTTTATCTTTAGCATGTGATCCTGAAACCTAGGGAGAACAGTTGTTTTAATTTTATTCAGATAGCTGCATTGTTAAAGTGTTTTGATTATGAATATGGTTATGAAGTTTAGGGTAAATGATCTATTCTTGAAATATTTCAAGGTTGTGAAAATAAATGGGATCCATCGTTTGGATTAATGCAAGTCATGAAACCTATGTTTGAGTGGATTTAGGAAATCCGAATGTTAGTTTATTTAATTGCTTGAAATACTCTTGATGTTTATTCTTCCTTGCTCAATTTTGGGAGTACGAAGTCATTGTTTGAAGTCTTTCAGATAGGGGGTTTGTATCTCGTTGTGGGTTGTCTCTTTGAAAGTCCACCTTTAGGTGTGTCATAGAAAATGTGCATAATTATACCATGTGGATCACCTGGTTTTCACGAATGGGGATTTGTGTCTCCTTGGGTGTAGGAGAGGGTAATGTGATTTGGTTTCCTCCAATGTTGGAGTGGGTTTTGTACGTTGTTTTCCTCCAAGTGTTGGAGTAAGTTTCGTGCTTTGTTTCCTCCTTGGTTTGGAGAGGTCATGTTATCTAGTTTCTTCTTGTGAGTGTGTTGTCGATAGGAGAGTGGCTCTTGGTGGGGGTCCGGCACACAAAGGGGCGCCAGGGTAACTCACCTAGAGTTTAATTAAGTGATAATTTAAATGAATTAATGGGGATCTTCAAACTAATAAGATAATGAATGCCTCTCTCGTGAAGCAAGTGAATGATAAGGCTCGAGATGAGATGGGACGCATAGTTTTGCGTGAGGGTCCGGCGCCGGTAGAGGCAAGCCAGGGTAACCCATGATGGGGGTCCGGTAGCCTAGGAAGGTTGAGCTAGGGTAACTCATGGCAATTTATGCATGACACTTTTCCTATGTCGACAGTTAATCAGTTATTGTGTGATGTACATGATCATTGTTCTCTGAAAGCATTGTAACTTCGTGTTAAGTGATGTTGTGACTGTTGTGGCTTAATGGCATTGTGGTTATAGATGTTAAGTGGCTTTGTGATTGTAGTTGCTTCAATTCAGTTTTTGTGTAGGCCTGCGTCTAGTGGTAGATGGTCTTGTGTAGGAAATCCTTGTTACTATCTCCTAGCACGGAGGGAGTGGGGCCTTTGGGTTCCACGTGGTCGGGTGGCGTGCATCTTTTCGTTGGTTCTTCTTCATGTTCGTGTGCTCATGATTTCCTGCTGGAGAGCTCGTGGGAATCAGTTGCTTTGCATGCCTTGTTCTTCTAGTTCGTATTGTATCTTTTACCCCTCACTTGTTATCGAGGTGGAATTTGTAAATTGTAATCTTGAGTATTGGATTTACCTCATTCGGGGAATGAGTGATGTAACCATATTGTTTAAATGTTAAATTGGAATCTTAAGGTATTATTTATCCTTGTTGTAATTTATCTTGAATGGAATGTATGCTGTTTCATTTCCTTAAGTGATTAATATTTTGGTTTATGTTAATGTTATTTGTTGTTGGGTTTTTAAGTAATCTTTGTCTCGTGGCCTTAGAGGTTGTTGGCATTATGAATTCACCTTTCATGTTATTTATACTTAAACAAAAATTTGGTACATTTAAGTAGTGAATTACCCAGCTTCCTCTAGGGATTTAGCGTGGCGGGGGCATTACT
>VDFB02361005.1:0-46497 GCA_007258455.2 Sequoia sempervirens
TCCTTGATCCAACAAAAAAAAAATCGATGCATATAAAAAAAGTTATGGTGTATACGGTCCGCCTGTGTATGAATTGTACTTGGTTTGACTTTGAAACTTGATTAAGGGAAAAATATTAAATAAAACACTATGAAACCAAATGAAAGCACTAGATATCATAGTTACAAATCTAAATTTGAAAAAATTAGAATTTTATCCTTCATGGAAAAAATGTTATGTTGTATATGATGAACATCACTCCTTAAAAATGGTGTTTACTGAAAAAAACTATTTTTCAAAGGAGATTGAAAAATAAGTGCAATATGATTTCAAAAATTTTGAAAAAAAAAAAATTAGAATCTACAGACAAAATGTCACAAATCACTAGTTTGCATTATCTTCAAATTCCTCATGGTTTAGCCATTATAGGTGCTCGACAGTGAAGATTTAGTTAGAAAAAATTAGTTCAGTTTCCAGTTTGGCCAAAAAATGTAAACCAGTATTGTGGTATCACCCATGAAGTGTGCCACCTTGGTCAACTAATCGATCACAACCAAGATAACATCATGTCGATTCTTTCTCAAAGGTAACCCCTGTATGAAGTCCATATTGATCACCTACCATTTATATTTATGTATGTCATGAGGATAAAATATCCCCTTTGAATGTGCATGCTCAGCCTTGACTCACTGGAACTCAAAGCATTTGGCTACATAATCCACTACATCCTTCTTGAGTTTAGGCCAAAAATACAAAATTTTCAATTTTACAATCATCTTGGATACTCTGGGGTGTCCTGAATAAGGTTCATTATGAACCTCTTCTAGAACCAACTTCCTCAACTCTCCAGAGTCTGGTATGTACATTCTTCTCTGATATCTCAAAATTCCATTCAATTCGATCTCATACCCATCAAACCAATGATCTGATGGATTCTCTAATAGGGAAATCTTCACTCTTTCATAGTGCTCATCCCATGGAAAATTTTTATCATCTGTTGTCTTAGATTATACCTTGTCAAGATCATGGCTATTAGATGTCTTCATCTACTAAGAGCATCAACCACTTTGTTCTCTTTTCCATTTATGTAATCAATTCCAAAGTCATACTCACTAAGGAATTCCAACCACCTTCTTTGATGTGTATTAAGGTTTGGCCAAGTAAAAATGTATCTCAATCCCAAGTGGTCTACCTTGAGCTCAAATGGCTTCTCTAAGAGGTAATTCCTCCACATTTGCAAGGCATGAACTATTGCGGCCAACTCTAAATCATGCAATTTGTAGTACACTTCGTGTTGTTTAAGCTTCCTTGATTCATATGCTACCACTTTTCCATCTTGCATTAGCACTGCTTCCAATCCCTCTCCTGAAGCATCTATGATTACTAGGAATCTTCCATTAGGATTAGGGACAGTAAACAATGGTGTTGTTGTGAGCCTCTCCTTCAGGATTTGGAATACCTGTTCACACTTCTCAGTCCATTCAAATTGTTTTCCCTTTCTTTGGAGTGATGTGATTGGAGATGCAATTTGGGAGAACCCTTACAAAAAAATACTATAATATCTTGTGAGGTACATGAAGCTACGAACCTCTAACACATTCTAAGGCACTATCCAATCCACGATCACCTTGATCTTCTTAGCATCTATAAAGACTCCCTTAGCTGAAATAATATGGCCTAGGTAGTGCACCCTATATTGATAAAACGAGCATTTGGATAGCTTCTCAAAGAGTTTCTTTTCTCTAAATCATTCTAAAACTATCCTCAAGTGCCTATCATTCTCTTCAATAGACTTTAAGTAAACTAGGATTTTGTCTATGAAAATTAAAACAAAGTCATCCAAACAGTCTGTGAACACACTATTCATGAGGTTCATGAAAGCTACAAGGGCATTGGTCAAGCCAAAAGGTACTAGTGTGAACTCGTAATCTCCATACCGAGTCTGAAAGGAAGTATTCAGAATATTGTCTTCCTTTATTCTCAACTGATGGTACCCCGACCTAAGATTTATTTTGGATAACACTATGTATCCCTTCGTCAGGTCCAACAACTCATCAATCCTCGAAAGTAGTATTTGATTCTTGATGGTTTCCTTGTTCAACATCGATAGTCTATACACAAATGCAAGGTTCCATCCTTCTTTTTCAAAAAGATAACTAGTGCTCCCCAAGAAGACACACTGATTCTTATGAGACCTTTGTTCAAAAATTCCATTAGTTGGGCCTTCAACTCATAGAGTTTAATAGTATTCATCCAAAAAGGCGCTTTGGTTTGAGGCTCAACTCCTAGTACAAGGTCAGTAAAGAATTCAAATTCCTATTTTCAGGGTAACTCTATGAGTTCATTAGGGAATACATCTCAGAACTCCTTTAGAATAGGGTAGTCATCTAGATACAATTCCTTGCTATCAAGGTTACTAATATGCCTTCTCACGAGCCTTTTTGAGCTGCATAACATAGATCTATCTAAGATATAAGGGTCTTTGCATCCCACAAATCTTGATTGGGTTCCCATAATCATCTAGATAATTGAATACCTTATCCTCATAGTTCACCACTGAATTATTCTTGGTTAACCAATTTATTCCCAAAATTACATCATATGAGCCTAAAGGTGCCACATACATGTTGACCTAGGTTTCGAAGGTTGGAAGCTCTAACTCACTACAAAAGAGATAGGTATCTACCCTCCACTCTACTCTATTTCCATACTGGACTATCCATGAGTTTTCCATGTATCTTGGTCTAATAGGTATCTTGAATATTACTCTAGGGTCTATGAAACATTCAGTAGCTCTGGTATCAATTAAAATAGAGATAGTTCAGCCATAGAGCTTACCCATTAGTTGTATTAGCGAAGCTTGATACTCTACCTGCTTGTTTTCTACTACAACATGGATTTGATGATGCTAAGACTGCTGATAGTTTCCTACCCTTCACGAATTTGAATGTTGTGGAAAACTTGAAGCATAATCATCACCTCCACAAGTATAGTACCCATTGCAAGGTCCTTTGCAATCTCCTGGCTTGTCCTCTCGAAATCCCTTTTTCTTTTGGTCATCTTTGACTTTGTTATTATTTTCCTTCTTTCTCTTCCCACTATTACCACCTTCACCTTTTTCCTATGATTCACTTCCCCTCTTGAGATTAGGATCTAATGGTCCTTGTCTCTATTAGTTACCAAATCAAAATATGCAATGAGTCCTATAGAATAGCCACTTTCTAACAGTCAAACTCAAAGATGGATTTTTCCAACGAACAAGATTCAATCAAAGACTAAAATATCCTACACTTTTGGCTCTATTAAACCAAGATGGGTCTCCCTAACAATATTCTTGTAGATACTCTTGTGTGCCAAAGCAACCAAAATACTATAAAAAAATGATTCTCCTTTAGATGCTTAATAAACACAATACCCTAAAGGCTTGGCTGACATCTATAGTAATGCCTAATTCAAATATGAGATATGTAATTCATTAAAATCCTCACACAATTAAATTGAGATTGATAAGTAAATTTGATTTTAAAATTGTAGTTGCTCACAAACAATCTCAGGAAACTACAACATTCAGAGACCAATTACATATCCTAGGGTGGAGTCATCCAAACCATGTAATTTAAAACCTAACATAGTATTCAATCTGTCATAATTATGCCTATCAGATGATGCATTACACCATTGATACCAAAAACTAAACTAGCCATACTTAGCAATCCTAGCACACAGTAACATAAACCTCCATTTGTGTTACTACAAATTAACTCATTCTTTGAATGAGAGTAATAAGATCAAACAAACATACAGGGAAAGCCAAGAAGTTGAATAATAACAATATTTTATTACTCATATTTAGAATTTATGCAATGTGAACTATGGAGGCAGCTAGTTCATAATATTATGTCATTTACATTCAACTATGACTGTACTATAATTACATTCTTTATTATAAAACTCAGACCACTCTAGAAACCTGAAAACCCAACATTATATACATCTAAACCCCTATTACAAAAGTGTTACCATGAAACCAAAAATGTGAAACCTCTTACAAATGAGAAGAAGAAAGAAGATATAGAAGAAGGAGAAACCATAAAACTACATCTATAGTTGACACTTCGATCCATTCTTCTCCATTGATCTATAACTACCTTTGCTTCTTGAAGTTTTAATCCACACATTGGTTCATGCATCTTGCATTTGCTTTCCTAGTAATAGAAAATATTCCCATCATGATGACCTATCACTGACATATGCCCTATTGTTTGAAAATATCCTCTACTATGAAAGTCTTGTCTTCTTCTCAATTTCCCCTATGGTGAAAAATTATCAGCCTCATCGTGAAAAAATTTACTTTCACTTTACATATTATTTTCCCATAAGAAAAGCCTTTTAATCTTCCCACTATTTTTGGCCTTACATATATTTCACTTTCTAGCACACAAAATATTCTTTCTTTTATAATAAAGCCTTAGAATTATCTTATATGTGGCTGGGAAATTAAAACATTTCACCTATTCCTGTGCTTTTCACTTTTCACTTTGTATTTAATAAAAACCACTCTTTAAATATGAAATATTTTTAATATTTTTATATCATGGGGTAGAAAAAAAATTACCGGTACCTCTTTCATGTTTTATATTTAAATCCACCTTTAAAAAAGGAAAATCCCCACATCATTTTCATCGGGCAACATACTTTACCCTTGCGTCTTTTAATTATTTCTCCTTGGGCCCTCTTCATCTTTCTCGCACCCCCGCTAGATTTTCTCATGGCATTAACAACTCCCATGGGATGGCGGGAAAATACTATTCCTCTAGCCAACTACAATATTTAAAACATTAAAAGATGCTTCTTGCAAATGTTTTTCTTCCAATCCAGACTCTCCCACTACTCTTGATGAGGACATAAAAAAATTTCTTGAGCTCAAGGGAAAACAAAATTTAAAGCTTTACAATAAAGCTTTATACCTATCCTCCCCGCTTCCTTATGCCTCTATGCTAACATCAACCCTCCTCTTCATGGTCTAGCAGGTTGTGGTGGAAATGTATCTTTGGTTTTGCATTTTCTGCTCTTTTGCTAATTGTAGAATACTTGCAGGTAATTTTTTGTGAGTCTTGGGAATTTTTGGCATCACCAAGTAGTTAAAAATATCAAAAACCATGTCAAAATTTCCTCTAAGATATTGGAAATCCTTCGGGCATCTTTCTAGATACTGCAACAATTATTCTTAGCATGCAAATGAGTGCAAAACTCTTCCTAACACACAAAAACATGATTCATTCTAATTTCTACTCTTTCAACAATAAAAACCTTTCTTCATGGTGATGAAAGTAACTCAAATCACATGGAAAAATCAACAATGAGCATCCACCACCAATCTTTGCAAAAATACTTAGCAAATAATGCTTCGACACTTTCTGATAGGCATTTTTGGCTACACATTTGCTACTAGGAAAAAACTGTGATAGTAGAATTATCAAAACATTAGCCTAGCCTAGAAAGTTTAAATAAAAAATATTTAAAATATTTAAATCCATCTCATACTAACTGCAAGCTCTCCTTCTCCTAGACTCGCTGCTTCCCTGCTACCCTCTACTGCCATCAACATTAACCTACACTAGTTGGTGGGAAAGACTTCCTTTAATAAAGTTTTTAAAATTTTATAAAGTTCTTCATAATGTTTGTCAAATATTTGATGTTTCCCTAAAATTTATGTTTCCCTAAAATTTCCTCTATTTTTGTGCACCTTTATTGCAATAATATTGAAAATATGTAAAATATTTTAAACATTAGCAACTTAAACATTAGGAAAATGTTGCTTTATTAATTTTTCCTATGGTCCAATTAGATAAAATTCATTGCTGGAAAACCGGGACACCAAGAGCTGCAAAAATTTGCATAGGGACATTATCAATTATTTAGAGAAAGCTCATTTCCTCAAAACTTGCATTGTCGAAAGATTTCTAGGACCTCCTTTGTAAACTGGCATGTCAGATGCCTTTGTCATGACTGACATGCATTAAAATAATGCATCATATGATCTCCAATTTTGACAAAAATGAAGCTCGAGATGTTTTGGAACAATATGAGAAATGGGTTTCCTGTAGAATTGCAAAGTTTGAAACCTTTTGGGAACACCAATTTTGACCTAATTGCAATTAGAAGACAATTAAATAACCCATAAATACTCATCCCGTAGGCCTGAAGATGAGCAGGAATGTTACCATTTGAACCAAAAAAAAAATTCAACAAATGGATTGGAAAAATTCATCATGAGGTGAAAGATATTAAAAGACAAAGTAGCTCACTTAGACTTTTTTGCAATTGCACCTGTTAAAAACCAATTAAGGCTCATCGAGTCACCTTGAAAAAATATCAAGTCACCTCTTGGGAAACTGCTACTAGAAACATTAGATCAGTTAGATCTAATGAATATGTGTACAAGAGGGATTTCCTGAAATCAAAATTCCTCACAAGATATTAAGGGTCAAACTTGACCTCCCTAAAACATTTATTGTAATGCAGATGTAAAACCAAAATAAACTGCATTTGTTTTTGACCTGGTAAAAATATCAAATATGATCTTGAGGCTCTAAAACCAGACCAAGGAGAATATGAATGTGGAGGAAATGCAAGGAATCAATCCATTTGTCATGATGATCACCGAACTATAAAATATTAACTCAAACAAGAGGCCCCTTCGCAGAACTAAAAGTCCACAAACAACAAAATAGTCCCAAAACCCTCCAGCTTTGCTTTTCAAAACTCATCATAGGAAGTTGAAAACTGGCATGCATGTTCACATATGTCACATGAGTACACCACCAAAGGATTTGACATGAAAATCAACTAGCTCCAAATTATGACCCTCCAAAGTAGGTCACTGGGGAAAATTTTTCAAGGGCATTTCTTAGTGTGCAAATCAACTATTTTCATCATGGAAACTCAAAATTTGAAAAATTTAAAGTTCCATCAGTGGCTCCGACTGGGGACACATGCCCCTTGTAGGTATGGTGAGAATCCTAATCTCTAGGAGAGCAGACTAGGTGCCCGAACATTGAGTGGCATAATTTTAATCAAATTTCAAACCATATTTGATGGCCCTAGGACACCAAATGAAAATAAAAACCCATATTTACCTCTGTCAAAAACCATCCTATTGAATGAAGTGATTTCCCTCAACCCACATTTGCCTTGGTCACACCAAAATAACATGAGTGACTGCTTTTTTGCAAACACAAATGTCAAGCTACCTTTGAATAAGTGAGAACTTGCTCCCTATTTAGCTTTGTTGTCACATGGCAACCAAATCGCATAGAATAGATCATTTCCAATCCCTTAATTTTATGATTTTGTAACAAGTGGTAGCATATGAGAATAATAATTAAGACCATATGAAAACATAGTCTTATCACATTTATTTACCACCTCATAATGATTATGCTTAAAGAAGATATCATGCCTCAAAAATAGTGTGTAATCTCTTCTCTATTGAGCAAAGAATGCTCACACATTTGAAACTCCTTTAATTGAATTGCACCACATATCAGTTTATTATCATTCCAACAACACAACTCAGTCACACTATCACATACTTCAAGATTCCCAAATTCAGATTTATCAACACCCACAATACCTTCATCTAAATCACTTTGAATGTCATCACTTTCAGGATTAAAAGGATCAACAAAAACACTTTCATATGCACTAGTAACTTCATGTGCACTATTAGTTGATAGACATATTGACCTATGTGCCAAAGAATCACTGCTATCTAAAATTTGTTCATTAGCAATTGAACAAGCATCTTTGTCTTCCTTCTCATAAATGCTTTCCTCATTGGATGAAAACATGTCCATAATCATATGTGAAGATAAGGAAAATCGTCAAAGAACTCAATTTCACATTCACTAACACGAGATCCACCATTGTTTGCATCATTTGGATACTCTACACATAGACCAAAAAGTTTTGCAGTATCAACACATTCTAAAAAAAAATTGTTAGATAAATCAACAACCTTTTCGATATTATCAACTGGTAATAATGTTGATTCAAGATCCATGTGTTTGTCATAATGCATAACTTGATCATTCAATAATGAAACCCTTCTTTCATCGATGAGTACATCATCATCATTCTCATGCATAGATGACATCTCCATATCTACTTCATATAAATAGTCATGAGCATCAATGACATAATCATGTTCAATATCATCATAGTTAGCATCATCAAGATCTTTATCATTTCTAACATTGTGCTTAGGATCAAGATACTGAACACACAAGTTTTTATCTTCCAAGTAATCATCATTCATTGAGTTAGTATCGTCCAATGATAGCAAACCCAAGCTACACTCCAAGTATTCATCATGTGAAACTTTTTCATTTACTTGTGAACAAGTGACTTCATCATCATTTACATCACTGCATCCTTCATGTGAAGGAAACACCTCTAGCTCATCCTCATTGGAGCATTCATAACCCTTAGAAGAATAATAAAGTTCACTTTCATCATGATCTTCATCACAAGAAAACTCATGTCACTACATAAATTATGCTCAGATTTTTTAGAATGGATGCTTAGATTTTCATCTTCAATATCTTGACCACTGATTTACGATGAGAAATTGACAACACTTGCAAGTATATCTTTATCTTCATCATTGGTACACGGATCTGCATATATGCTACTTGTGGGCTGATTACAATCACTATCCTCATCTATACAACAAAATGAATGTTCATTTTCTGATATACCCTTTTCACTTGTATGCATTGTTTTCTGATTTTTCTCAATAGGACAACTCTCATCAATATTTTGAGACATCGCATCTTGTGCATAGTCACACTTATCTCCTTTTACAATTTTTTTCCAATCAAGTACTTGATCAAAACTATGAGGCTTCAACTCCTTTGGCAAGGTACTCAACCTTGGCTCAAAGATTTCACAAAATAAATCAGTGCATGTTGAATCCTCAGGTCTAATATTTTTGGGGACTTCTAACAAGGCATCCAAAATATATTGAGAACAAATCATAGGGTGATTCTCCCTTGTGCCTCTTCATGTTAGAAAATTCTTGAACAAAAGATATATGATCAACTTTTCTCAAATTTTTTTTAAGTTCAACTTGAAGTTCACTATGATTTGTGTTGTAGTGATGGAAAAATTGGAACAGCAGAAGCATTAACCTCTTGGCAAGAATTTCTATTATCTGATCGATGAATTCCATTTGCATGAGATGTGCTAGGATAACCAACACTTGCATCCATGTATCCTTTCATCATTGAATATTTTAGATTGTTCTCAATATCTATGGCAATTTGATACACCTGATGCAATGTTGCAGGCTCTTTATCTCTTAGTAGATAACTCATTTCTTCATTAAATGCACCAAAGTATACAACCAAACATACTGCATCATTTGGTCTCATGCTTTTAGGAATGTCACCTAATGTTTTTGAAAATTTGATATTGAAAGTTGGGACTAACTCATCTTCTTCTTTTTGGATGTTATTATGCTTTTTTCTCATTGAATATGGATTAATTATTTCTCCAAACTATCCTATGAATGCTGCCATGAACTCATTCCATGAAGAGATATAACACATCAACATTGAAAAATATGAAAACCAATCTCTAGATTCTTTCTTCAGAGATTGAACAAAGAACTTCATGACAACATCTTCATGAATTATCTCATAATCTCCCATCAAATCAGAAAATTCTTCCAGATGTTGAGATGTTGATTTTGATATTTTCCCTTTGAAATTTTGCAAATGTTAACTTCATTAGGAATAGGGTTTGGGAAACCTTGACTATCATTAAAGTTCAATGGTCTATATCTTTCCACGAAGAAACTTCTTTGATGACATTATATGGGTTGCACACTCTTCATTTTTACATCATGCACCCCATAGGGATGTACAAGGAAATGATACATTTTCTTACACCCATTTACAAACTTCAAACATCAGCTCTACAGTTGATCACTTCCCTATTTATTTCTTTTATCATGACCTTAAAGTATTACAAGGCATAATTCAAATAACATCTAGGATCTCTATAATGGGAAGATTTCAAGAACAAGCATACTTCTTCATTTCCACATAGAAGCTTCACATTGTAGCTCAAAAGTATGAAAAATTTACCACTACCATTCCCTTTCTTAGTGCTTAATTCACTCAATAGGGCATAAACATTCTTTCAAAACTTGAATACTTCTCATAAACTACTTTCAAACATAGTAATATTTTCTTTAAATTTATTAGAATACTTGGAAACTTGGAGTAGTTGCTAACCTTTCTTCTTGACTGAAAATTTGGCAGATCTAGAACTCTCTTCACATTTTTTGTAGGTTATTTTGACACATTCACCACCTCTCTTCACAGAGGACTGAATTTTCAAACAACATGAAGCTCTTTCAAAGATAAATTTCCTTCTGGGTCTTTTCCCACAACAAAGTTGAACACAATTTCTTTAAAAAATTTCTACAATAAACTCACTTCTAGGTCTAAAAACTTCTCAATATCTAAACCAAATGTTCAAATTCACTAAATTCTTGACTCTTAAGTCTAGATGATCTTCTATCAGAATTTTCTCAAGTCCTCCCCAATAGAGTTTCCAATCTGTTGGTTCGCAAATAAAGAGATGCAATGAGTCCTTCAGAATAGCCACTTTCTAATATTTAGACTTAGATGGATTTGACCAATGAACAACATTCAGTCAAACATTAAAATTTCCTACACTTCTGGCTCTTCTAAACCAAGGTGGGTCTCCCTTGCAGTATCCTTATAAATACTCTTGTGTTCCAAAGTATCCAAAATACTATAAAAAAATTATTCTCCTTTAGATGCTTAATAAACACAATACCCTACATACTTGGCTAAACTCTATAGTAATGCCTAATTTAAACATGAGATATGTAATTCATTAAACTCCTCAAACAATTAAAATGAGATTGATAAGTAAATTTGATTTTAAAATTGTAGTTTCTCACAAACAGTCTCAAGAAACTACAACATTAAGAGACCAATGCCATATCCTAGGATGGAGTCATCCAAACCATGTAATTTAAAACCTAACATAGTATTCAATCTAGCATAATTATTCCTATCAAATGATGCATTACACCATTGATACCAACAACTAAACTAGCCATACTTAGCATTTCATAGCACACAACAACATAAACCTCCATTTGTCTTTCTACAAATTAACTCATTCTTTGAATGAGAATAATAACATCAAACAAACATATAGGAAAGACAAGAAGCTGAATAATAACAATCTTTGATTACACATATTCAAAATTTATGCAATGTGAAAAATGGAGACAACCAGTTCAGAATATTATGTCATTTACATTCAACTATGACAATACTAAAATTACATTCTTCATTACAAAACTCGGACCACTGCAAAAACTTGAAAAATCAGCATTATACATCTGAATCCCTGTTATAAAAGTGTTCCCATGAAAACCAAAAAATGTACAACCTCCTACAAATGAGAAGAAGAAAGAATATATAGAAGAAAGAGAAACCCTAAAACTGCATATGCAGTTGACACCTAGATCCATTCTTCTCCATTGATCTGTAACTGCCTTTGCTTCGTGAAGAAGTTTCAATCTGCACCTTGGTTCATGCATCTTGCATTCACTTGCCCAATAACAGAAAATGAACTATCACTCACATATGCCCTTCCATTTGAAAATATCTTCTACCGTGAAAGTCTTGTCTTCTTCTCAATTTCCCATGTGGTGAAAAATTATCAACCTCATTGTGAAAAACTTCACTTGCACTTTACATATTATTTTCCTATAAGAAAACCCTTTTAATCTGCTCACTTTGTTTGGCCTTAGATATATTTCACTTTCCTGTAAACAAAATATTCTTGCTTTATAGGGACTTTGAATTATTTATATGTGGCTACAAAATTAAACATTTCACCTTTCCCTGTGCTTTTCACTTTTCACATTATATTTAAAAACCTCACTCTTTAAATATGAAAGATTTTTAATATTTTATATCATGGGGTAAAATAATTTTTACCGACACCTCTTTCATGTTTTATATTTAAATCCATCTTAAAAAATGAAAATCCCCACACCATTTTCATCGGGCAACGTACTTTACCCTTACATCTTTTAATTATTTCTCCCTAGACCCATTTCATCTTTCCCGCACCCCCACTCATTTTCTCATGGAATTCACAACTCCCATGGGCTGGTGGGAAAATATTATTCCTCCAACTAAATACAATATTTAAAACATTAAAAGATGTTGAGCTTGCAAATGTTTTCCTTCGAATCCCCGCTCTCTCGCTACTCTTGATGACGACATCAAAAATTTTCTCAAGCTCATAGGAAAACAAAATTTAAAGCTTTAAAATAAATCTTTATACCTATCCTCCCCGCTTCCGCATGCCTCTGTGCTGACATCAACCCTCCTCTTCATGGGCTAGCAGGCTATGGTGGAAATGTATCTCTAGTTTTGCATTTTAAGCTCTTTTGCTAATTGTAGAATACTTGCAAGTCGTTTTTTGTAAGTCTTGGGTGTTTTTGGAATCACCATGCACTTAAAAATGTCAAAAACCATGTTAAAATTTCCTTTAAGACATTAGAAATTGTTTGGGTATCTTTCTGTAGACTGCAACAATGATTATCAGCTTGCAAATGAGTGCAAAAATCCACCTAAAGCACAAAAACGTGATTCATTTTTAATTTTTGATTTTTCCACAATAAAAACCCTCTCCATGGTGATGAAAGTAACTCAAATCACATGGAGGAATCAACAGTGAGCATCCAACACCAATCTCTACAAAAATACTTGACAAACAATGCTTCCACACTTCTCAGCAGGCATTTTTGGCTGCAACATTTGCTGGCGGGCAAACACTGTGATAGTAGAATTAAAACATTAGCCTACCCCCAAAATTTTCAATGAAAAACATTTAAAATATTTAAATCAATCTCATATTGACTGCAATCTCTCCTTCTCCTCTCCCCGCTTCCATGTTATCCTCTGTTGTCGTTAGCATTAACCTTCTGCTCTCCCCACTTCCCCACTATCCTATTGTTAGCATTAACTAGCACAAGTTGGCAAGGAAGACTTCCTTTAATAAAGTTTTTAAAATTTTATAATATTCTTCTTAATGTTTGTCAAATATTTGATGTTGCCCTAAAATTTCCTCTATTCCTGTCCACCTTTATTGCAATAATATTTAAAATATGTAAAATATTTTAAACATTAGCAACTTAAACATTAGGAAAAGGTTGATTTTTTAATTTTGTTTCTGGTCCAATTAGAGAAATTCACTATAGGAAAACCAGGACACTTGGAGCCGTGAAAACTTTCGTAGGGACATTATCAATTATTTAGAAAAAAACACGTTTCCTCAAAAATTTCATTGTCGAAAGATTTCTAGGACCTCCTTTCTAAATTGGCCTACTAGATGCCTTTGCCATGATTGCTATGCATTAAAATAATTCCTCAAATGATCTCCAATTTTGAAAAAAATGGAGTTGGAGATGTTTTGGGCCAATATGAGAAATGGCTTTCCTTTAGAATTGCAAAGTTTTAAACCATTTTGGAACACCAATTTGGACCCAGTTGCAATCAAAAGACAATTAAATAACCCATCAAAACTCATCCCGGGGGCCTAAAATTGAGCAGGCATGTTACCATTTGAACCAAAAATTTAGTGCAACAAACGGATTGGAAAAATTCATCATGAGGTTCAATATATTAACGGATAAAGTAGCTCACTGAGACTTTTCTACAATTGCACCTATTAAAAACCAATTAAGGCTCACCAAGTCACCTCCTTGAAAAAGTATCAAATCACCTCCTAGGAAGCCGCTTTTGGAAAAATTAGATCATTTAGGTCCAATGAATATGTGTGAAAGAGGGATTTACTTCAATCATCATTCCTCACAAGATATTAAGGATCAAAATTGACCTCCCCGAAACATTTATAGTAATGCAAATGTAAAACTAAAACAAACTGCATTTATTTTTGACCTAGTAAAAATATCAAATATGATCTTGAGGATTTGAAAGTAGACCAGGGAGCATATGAATGTGGGGGGAATTCAATGAATCAATTCATTCATCGTGATGATCACCCAACTAAGAAAGATTAACTCAAATAGTAGGCTACTTTGCATAACTGAAAGTCCACAAACAATAAAACAGTCCCAGAACTCTCTAACTTTGCTTTTCAAAACCCTGTCAAAACTCAACATAGGAAGCTAAAAACTGACATGCATGTTCACATATATCACATGAGTACACCCACTAAAGAATTTGAAATGAAATTCAACTGGATTTGAATTATGACCCTCCAAAGTAGGTCACTGGGGAAAATTTTTCAAGAGCATTTATGAGTGTGCAAATCAACTTTTTTCATCATGCGCACTCAAAATTTGAAAAATTTGAAGGTGCCACTAGTCTCCTTAATGAAAATTCTTGTTCCCAAACCACAACTTAGGATGTGAATTGTTACAGAGGTTGGACAACTACTACATTTTTTGCTCCTATTTGGTGGCCTTTAGGAAAACTCCGTTCATGGTGAGAGGGTCATGCATGTCCACTTCTACTGCAATGTGGGGTCTAAGTCCCAATATGAACTTTCAGATATGAAAATGTTTTTCTCCCTAATATTAGGCCACATACTTCATTAAATTGGTGAAATTTTCCCAGTATTGGGTCACAGTCATGCTCTCCTGAGTTAAGTTTTGGAATTTTGTCACCTTCTTGTCAAAAAAGAGCTATGGTAACCATCTCTTCCTAAAAGATTGGAGGAAGAGTTCCCAAGTAATCTCACAAGGCCGAAGATTCCTTTCTGACTTTTCATTGTCCTACCAAGTAGTTGCTTCTCCTAAAAGCTGATACATAGCCCATGCTACTTTAGTCTGGTTAGATAGGTTGTAGAGTCCAAAGTGTTTCTCCATTTCAATTATCCATGTCTTAGCTCCTGCTCCAATAGCCTTACCATCAAACTTAGGAAGTGCTACTTTTTTAAGATCCTTTCCTAGTTCTTCCTCAATTCAACCTCAAGGGACTTCTCCTGGACTACCATCTCCCTTCAATTGACTTCTACATTCCTGTGAACTCGGTCCTTGCATGCCACTTGAACCTCATGTTCTATGTGATCCATACGAGCCTCTTGCCAGTTCAAAATCTCTAGAATTTGTTCCAGCCTCTTGTTAGGTTCATTTTTTGACCCACTACCACCTGTCTCTTTCCTAGTGGTCACCATACCGACTCACACCCAACTTGCATCATATTTTACGTCTATCATAACTTAACACTGGTTCTATGAGTAAGCATTCTTATTATACATAACATTACATGCACATGCATATATAACTCATTCATTACAGACATGCACATTCGTACATAGTAAACATATATTTTGGAGTTCTTCGTTTGAACACACCAAAAATAATACCTTGCTTTATTTATATTAAGTGTGGGTTCATAGACCCTTATTTACAAAATATTATTATTACATTAGTTATTTTTCTTGTTGTCAGAGAGAGGACACTCCTATGGGTCCTCGTCATAATTTATTGTAATCTATTTTCTTAGAAGAGGAGGGTTGAGCACACAGACTCTCCTCTTCCTCCTTAGTTAATAAGGGCATGTTTTGTCCACACCCTAGGTGCCAATATCTAATTGCATAAAGCTTCTTAATCTTAGAAGTTCACTTCCACTCCTCAATCTTATTTCCCTTCTCTAGCTTAAGTCGTGTGAGGACTTGAGCTAGAGTCTCATCATCGAGAATCTCGAGTTGAACCTTGGTCTTAGTGATTTTCTTCCACTATGAATTTCTTGTTTGAGGTCCTAACAGTGTTCCCTTTCTTTCATCTTGACTTAAACCTTCCCATACCTGCATTCAATCCTTGAGTTTGGTCAATCCTCAGGACAACTCAATTTGGTTAAGGGTCAACTATCCCCTATGCATGTCTATTGTGGACTCAAAAGGCCTAGAGTTGAACCCTAAGCTCTGATACCAAATGTAATAACCCATTCTAATTATTACTTAATTATATTATTGAAAATGACATTATGAATATTTAATTTTAAAAAGACATAACTAAGCAACTATTATCAATCATAGCAACACATATCTAATTAAAATGAGTCAAATATATATATTTTCAATTTCAATGTCAATTACAATATCCAAGTTGACTTGGCTCCTAGGGCCACAAATTCAATATGATATACAAATTTTACATCAAGGTTACATCATAGACCATGATAATCATGAAAACATACATAGTTTCCTCTTGAAACTTGCCTCACCTAGTGGACGAGAACATGGTTGAAGCACTTTACCACCCAACCACGAAGCTTATGCTTCCCCAGAATTCTTCCAACTTGAAGAATTCTCGACCCTGCATGGAAATTTTAGTAAGAGAAAAATTTGCAAGGTGGAATCCAGTGCGTGCCCATACATCAACATGCATCTCTATCTATGATTAGAAAAATGCAAGATCTATGCTAGGAATGGAAAAGAGTGTTATCACAAATTCCATACATACATAATGGGCTAATTGCTTTGACAAGCATAAAAATTAAGTTGCAACAACAAATGATAGGTTTTGGATAAAGCAAAAACCTATACTCTCTGAACTCCATTATGGTACCCATCTCAGAAGGTAACTTTCAACAACATAGTTATCTCTTAGAAACTATCTACCCTCTAGCCATATCTACCCTTAGGTGCTCTAGTCTAATTAGGTGTTGTTCTATTAAAACAAGAGAACATTCTTTACACATATATCTATAGAAAAAGTAATTCATTCTACTTATTTCCTCTACTTAAATAAAATCAAAAAAATGAATCAAATGCATTTGATCAATACATTATCCATTCATTTCATACACATGTCACATGATTACATTCGATGTAATTTTGCATTCATTTAAGAATGAGTTAAATAAGTAACAAAAGAAGGTATGTCACAAGTATGTGTATGTACATAGATGAAGGTCTATATGCATACACATATATGTGACAACTTAAGTTATTATTTTATGCATACATTCTAAAATAAAAACCATTATAAGAAATTTCATCCATTCAAAATAAGGTTATAGATTGACATATCATTTATCAATAATACAAGATGTGAATTCTTCTTTCAAGAAATGAGAACAAATATGTTTGAACAATTATTACATACTGATATGTTGTTTTTAGCAAAACAAAGTTGTTTGTAGTAGAAAAAAAATTGTTTGTAGAAAAATAGATTTTGTTAATAGTAATACGATGTTATATGTAGCAAAACATTGTTGTTTGTAACAAAACAATGTTGTTTGTAGAAAAACAATACTTTTTTGTAGCAAAACAATGCTATTTGCAACAAAACAAATATTGTTTAATAGAAAAACGATGTTGTTTGTGGAAAAAAAGTGTTGTTTAATATCAAAACAATGTTCTTTATAGCAAAAAAATGTTGTTTGTAGGAAAATGATGTTGTTTAAACAAAATTTTGCAGTTTCAGTTTCAAGTTATCTAGTGTTCGATATATTTGAGTCTCATCTAGAGACCCTCAATTATTAAAATACAATCCTAGTCAAAGATCTAAAATGACATAACTTTCATTCTCATGTTTACATTCAAAGCTCTATAATTCTAAGAACATTCATATATAAATATACATTTAAAGAAAATAACCAAACAATATTGATATTGTTTTATGCAAGGTAATAGAATCCGAATGACATTTTGGTCATTTTAATATCAATAATATTTTACACATATACCGGAATCAATCTTATTATTGTGTAGGGTTTGAAGAACCCTCATTCATTGATATAAACATATCTATGCCACTTTCGTTCTATGGAATGACCAATAGTTGGTTGACTGTTGCTTAGTATATAATAGTACCAAGGCTGAGACCTATGCATGCCGACCTCAGCTTGGTTACATTCATCCAAGGGACAATTTGGGTTTCATTCGTATGGAAGGATAATCAACATACTTAACATGCAAGCATAAAGGTACAACTACTCTTCATTCTACCATTGTCCTCTATAGACAATGTGACAAGGAATATTATCATAGTTATATGGTAAGACAATAATCATCAAATAATAATGGAATGATGCAATGCCCCACCATCATTCTTTATAGACGAGGTGACATGGTTGACAACGATGTTACCTATCATTCCCAAATTGGATGCCATGGTTATCACACCCATATGGTGTGGCATACCGAAGGGTCTAACTCACATTAAATGATATAACATAAAAATTTCAATGAAGGATTTTGATGCCTACCCTTAGAGGGGGTGAAAACAATTTAAGAATTGTTTCATTCCAAATCATGGGCTATCAGTTCACCCAATTAGCCGTGTGATTGGCTAAGTATAATCACATGCAATAGATACATAAAATGTAGTGACATCATAAAACTTACAAGGTATGAAATAATTGACTTTCACATCATTGGAAACGCATGCACATAGCATGTTCAAGCAAAGAATGGACTACATGGCCTTGCTTATAACAAAAAGTATACGAAATTCAATTGAAAGAATAACATATAGAAGATTAGTGAAAAAAATTAATCCAATTCTATATAGAATCATTGAAATAAACAATCATATGCTTAAAAATAAATGAAACTAAAAATGCAAGCATTTCATAGTAAAAATCTTCAAATGCCTTTAATTTTGAGGATTTTTCCCTTGACTTTTTCTTGAACACTCATCGAACTAGAACTTGTTCTCCTTCAGTTGGCTTCAATGATATTTTAGCAAAATGGAAACTTTCTTTCTTTTTCTTGTGCCTCCACTAACGGTGCCATTTCTAATCTTAATGGCCTTTAATTTTTTAGCTGCCCCATACATCAAATTTGAATATTTTCCTTAAATTTGATTGTAGTCCATGGCTTCAAAAGATCTTCCTCATGAAATTATTTTAATTCTATCAATATTATTGTGATAATTTATATTCCAAATTCAATATATATATATATATATATATGTAGATGTATATGTATATATATGTATATGTGTATATATATATTTATATTTATATTTTTATATATTTGCACACATATATACATGTATATATATATATATGTGTATTATTTATAGATTTTTATATATACATATATCAAAATTTATATAAGAATGAAAATTTATTTTTATTTCAAACAATAATGTTTAAATGAAGTGACTTTTCTTATCCTTTAAATAAGCATTTTTGAAATACATAAATTCATTTATGTGTTAAGTGTCTACTATCGTTTTCTTTTAAATTCTCAAAAGACAAGATCAAGATAGACAATTAAATAAGAATTCACATGTATTTCATTTCAAAAGTCTACCTTTACAATCATTGAATCATTTCAAGTCATATTATTATAATCTCTTATATATGAATTTCAAATGTAGTCATCATGCCATTTTGTGGTGTGTGCACCCAAATTCCATCAAGCTTACTGTTCGATCCAGCTAAGCGGTCCTACTTCAACCATGTTCTCATCCTTCAACCTAGTTTTGTGCATTTGCGTACACTTGTACTTACATAGTTCATTGGTAATGTTCAATCATGATAAGGTACAAGATAGTTCAAAAGGTCACATATTCAAAAAGATGGTCAAATTCTTTCAAAATTTTCAAAAACATAAAAGTTTTCATTCAATGCATTGAATTTCCTCAATAATTCAATTTATCATATTATAATTTAAATGAAATAAAAATTGGGTTATGACGATATGTGACTTTAATTGACTACCCCAATCTATCTTCAAGGTTGTCCCTTTAACACATTTTAATGTCTCTATTCGTTAGTAGACAAGACCAACCTTCATAACTATCATGAATCCCTTTTCTAAACTTCATGACCATATTATTTGCATGGTGAATGCCCTATCTAATGGTTGTGCATGAACTCTTCCCACACTAGGCTATAAGTTTACTTGTTTTTCTTTTCATTAAAGTAATATGAGGCTTTATTCTTGTGTACCCATAAGGATCCTTAGAAGTCTACAAATATATAGTACTATCCTCTTATTTTTTAATGTTTCCCTCTTGAGGCTTTCACACTTGCAAAAATTTGTGCTTCATTCATTGTAGTCTACATGGTCATGGCTTTGGCTTGAAAAAACTTATTGTATTTCAAACTTAGCATACATTGATGTCTCTTTGTCTAGTATCTATCATTAAATCCTTGGAATGCATTATATATTTGGATTGGTATTGGATCAACATGATTGTAATTTGTATCACCTCTATTATGGCACTTCATTCCTTTTTTGGATGCCATAATGTGAATTGAATCTCATGCATCTTATGTCACAATTTTCCCTTAGAGGATTTCCATATTCATTTGGAGGTCACTAATCCTTGTCTTTCCTTTTAAAGCTTAAATGGAATGATCTAAGAAAGTTCTTGATTGTGCTCTACTAAGGCTCTTTGTGATTGATCTAATGCATCCTATGAACCTTGCTATGGATATTATCACTATCAGAAAATTATGGTATTTCCTTCTCTTACATTTCAAGGATGTAATTATTATCACTGACATTTCAACAAGTGTCTCTGAGATATCTTCATATTGTTGATCAAGTAATTGGTCAACCTCACTCAATCAACTTTGCATGTACCCGAGCCTTGAAATAGCATGATACCACTAGCAAGATAACTACCTAATCTACCTTCTCATGCCTCAAGAACACTATCACTAGCCTTAGGTGATTGATGAGGTTGTGAATCATTAGTTTCCATGGATGCATTTTATAATTTGCATTTTATTTCTATAAATATCTTGATTTTTTCTTTTCATTATGGATTTTTTATGCATATGGACTCTGCATCCACTATTACCTCAAATATTTACCATGTGATGATCCTCTTCAAGGTCTTTATCTCTTAGCACATTTATGGTTTTATCATGACTGTATATTTCCTCATTGTATCTCCATTATATGATTGTATTCTCAAACCCTGTTAGTGCTCTTGTGTGACCTATCATAAAATGATAACTCCCCTTTAACTTATTACTATTATATACCCTTGGCACAAGCATTGATAAGGCTTATAATGGTCTTATTCCATTGTGTACTTAAGTTTTTTTTGGTTAAGATCCTTTCCATGGATGCCACTAGTATGTTACCCTTATGGCTATAATTTTTTACAAATGTTCCCTTCTAAGTGTCTCATAGAATGCATAAAAACACCCTTACTTTTACCTCCAACTACAACTTACTAACCATATCTTCTGAAACAAGGTTATTAGTACTACCTCAATCAATAATAACATTGCAAAATTTACCTTCACCCTTACATATAGTGCAAAAAAAATCTTTCTTTGAGTTGGTTCCTTCTCCTAATTCAACAAGGCTCTTCTAGTAACAACCACCTCTCCTCTTTTCACATCCTCAAAATGTGAAAACTCGACATCTTCATCTACATGTGAAACTCATGTTTTACCCTCAGGTCTTCTATTTGTACTTCTTTGATGTTGAGGACAATCATAGGATCAATACGTTCTTCTTCTCCTCATTGGAAATAGGTTCCAAAAAAGCCTCCTCTCCCTGGTCCTTGTCTAGATCTTCCTCTTCCTCTTTGTTCTCCATTATTTTCATCATTTCCTTTATGGTTTTGGCTGCTACTGGATCCTTCACCCTTCTTTTGATCTTCATTTTGACCTTCATATGACTGTCCACTTGTATTTCCACCACAACCCCCACCTCTTTGCTTACATTCAAATCTTCTATTCAACTTTTCTTCTACCTTCAAAGCAAACTGATATGTATCTTCAATGGTAGACATTCTTACAAGACCCAACTCTTCTTGAATACTTGGCTTCAACCCATTTATGTAATGGGAAATTTTCTCCTTATTGGCCTCAAAATGGCATGTTCTGATCAAGACATGGTAGAATTATTGTGTATATTCCTTGATAGATTTTCCTACTTGTTTCAACCCTTGCATCTTCTTCGATAAATCTAGCTCATAATCCACAAGAATGAATTACCTTTTTAATTTTTCCACCATATGATCCCATCTTGTTATTTTCTCTTTTACTCTTTGATTTCTTTCTAGTTGTACCTCTTTCCACCAAATATTCACATGACCTTTTAGCTTTGTCTTTGCAAATTTGACCTTCTCAGGATCTTCCACATCCTCATACTCAAAGTACTCCTTCATATCGTTGAACTAATAAATCAACTCTTCTAGATTAAGATTTCCAAAAAAATGTAGAAACATCAATTTTTGGCCTTTTCCCAATCTTAGAGAAGGCTTCAAATAATGTAACTTGCTCTAGATCTACTGCATCTTGTTCTTCTTTGAACTATTCCTCATTTTTAGCTTCATCTTCACTTCCATCTCCTCTTCTTGGCTCAAACTCTTGATGCAACTCCTCTTATATTGCTTGAACTTGTCTCTATAGGGATCTAAAACCCTCTTCTAGTACAATAACATTTCTTATAGCACCACGATTTCTTCACAGAGGCATTCTGATCACTTTTCATAGAAAAACACAACCACAAGTCCTGGTGCAAACTACCTCACATTCAACAATCTGTTTATATACTCAGGAAAGCCTAGTCTAATACCACTTGATGAGGGCCACACCACCCAAAGCCCACACAAATAACAACAATAGACACTAACAAAAAAGATGTGAGATAGAAAAATAACCCACTTTCAATTGTTTTCAAAAAATGAAATTATAGATTAAAAAACTTACATGCTACAACCTCATGGGCTTGATTCATTACAACAAAAACCAAGTCTGAAAACAAAAATATATTATTCAGACCTACAATTTGCACTAATGAAGCCCCCTTCTACAACCCCCATTTAACCCTTTTATTTTACCCAATAACTACCCTAAAATGTTCTAGAAAGTTCAATTTTCCCTTTTGTCATGGTGCCAAAAGTCTTGCCATTTGATTTCTTGTCTAGGAAGAAATTTTAATGAAATTCATTTTTTAGTGGGGAAAACTTCACAAGGCCATAACTTTTGATCTAGTTATCTGTTTTTCTATTATACCATATCATTGGAAATCTTTCAAAGAGATCTACAATGCCAATCCCATTAGAGATTGGTTCATCAACTTTTCAAGTTGTTTCAGGGCCTCTTTGGTTTTCATATATGAATTTGAAGTTGCATTGGAGAAATTTCTTAGGATGGAAACTTTAATATCTCCCAAACTATGTAGGGTATTGAGATAATTGTTTTGTGATCATAAATATTTTTTCATTTCTACTCCTTGGGCTAAATTTTTAGGTCCGTACGAGCTCATTTAGGCTGACTTATTAAAAATAGTATGTGACTAGTTTCTCCTTTTCTAACTTCTAACTATATTACACCCAATAAGTGTCATCATGGAACTCAAAACAACTAAATAAATTAAGGAAAAACATTTTTTTTGGGTGATGCACAATTTCCCTACACCGTTGGATGCTCCTGCATTAGAATCTCATTCATGAATCATGTAGACACCTAAAACTACCTCTTCAAGATCTTTTTTTGGGTCAACTTCAATATTTTTAGCTACCCATTCATCCAATAGAATGTTTGGAATAATCTTAGTCTAGGTGCTTGGTTCTTGGACAATAATATGCTCATCATGGTAAAAAATAGCACAATTAACATTGGAAACACAAGGTACATATGGATTTATGTGATCTTTTTCTATTGAGAAAAATTTAATGGTTACTTTGGTTCCTTATCTTGTCCTAAAAAAAATATGTGACCAATCTAAAGATATGTAGCTGAACCATAGATTTTAAGAGGTGTGAAATACTATGACTCTCTTTGGCTCAATTAGAGTCTTTCACCTAATGGAAAGAGATAGATCCCACACCTAAAATCTAAGTGGTTCACTAAAACTAATGCAAGTATGATGAAATTATGACTAAATGATCTAGATGCAACCAATTGGTAAAATTGATTGATTACTAATGTAAAACTATTGGAATGTAAATTGTTTGAAAACACATTGTGATATGTAGAAAACACCTAGAAATGTGAACAAAACTGAACATAAATGAACCAAACTAAAAGTGTGCACCTGAGCTATGGATGGAGATTGGAAATGACTTCTAGAATACTATTGCTATTGACTTTTAGCCCTGGTGCTAGGACTCATTCACCATTCTAGGCGAATTAGTCACAATTCTGTAAAACTATTTTGAAGACCATTTTGGACAAAAGGGTATCTAAAAATACAAAAAACAAAAATCAAGCCTCGAAGTGGGACTCATTCACCACTCATGGTGAATGAGTCCACTTTTAAATTTTTGAAGATTCAAAGGTGGAAACAGGAGCTTTCGGTCTGCACTTTCTACTCCTAACAGGTGTCTACCTTCAAAAGTCTGATTTCCGAACCTGAAAGTGACTTTTTGTTGATATTTTTCCTTGGTAAATAGGAAGGTTTCTTCAAAAAATTTATAACTTGATCTTCAATTATTTTGAAGTCTTCAAGATGCCTAAATCTGCAAGCACACAAGACAAGAAAGAGAAATGTTGGATGTTAGGGCATGGGGGTTTGCCTTGGTCAAACCCATTTTAGGTAACTAAACCAAAATGGAGAAATAATGTAATGAAACATGAAATAATGGATTTTATTACCTTGCCATGATTTTTGATCTTGAATTTTTGCAACAAAACATGAGCAATCTTCCCTTGAATGTCTAAAACTTGATATCTTAATGACTTGAAATGATAAAACCCTAACTTCATTGACTTGAGATGGAAGAATGATGGATGCATAATGAAGAATGGTTATGATTTAGGGTTTAGAGAGTTGATTTTATAGGAAATCCACCTTATTTTCCTATAAATTTGATCCCTAAGGCTAACATGCAAAAATAATAAACTTAAATAATAGTTTTTCCCTCTCAAAGGTCAAAATTGGCCCAAATGGGACTCATTCGCCACCTTGGGTGAATTAGTCCCACTTAGCAAGGACTCATTTTCCACAGGTGGAAAATTGGTCCTAGTGGGGCCCATTTGATAGCTAGAATGCTAGGAAGTAAGGAAATAAGGTTTTTATGGTGACTATGTTGGGTATTTCATCAAATATTTCCTCGAGATGCACAATATGGGGTAATAGGGGCCTATTAGTGATTATGTGAAGGTCAATTAGGGTTTTGGACAAATAATTCAATGTGAAAGTGTAATTAAATACACTTTACAACACATAGCCTAGAAATGGGAAAGAACCAATGTGAATGTGTAAAACACATTACAACACTATTTTAACATTAAGTTTATTTTACAAGCCTTCTAGATTAGTGTGAAGATGTAACTAAATACATTTTATAATGTTGAATTAAGGGAATATGTGTTCATTAAGTCTAGAAAAGTATGAAATTCCATTGTACAACACCTTTACAAGACATCATTAAATGTATTTGAAAGGGTCCAAGACCTAGTGTGGATGTGTAAATCACCTCACAACACCAAATCAAGGCCTTATTAAGTCCGATTTATCATAAATTATTCCCCAAATCAAGCAAGTTTCCTTTTTTCTATGGTACATTTAGCCCCCACTTTAGTGAGAGGATGAACTTGCTTCAAACTCACACTAAAGTAGACATTCAAGAGACATCCCAGTGTACATATGCATATGACAAACAATAACAAAGATCAAGAAGGCAGTCAAGCAAATCCAAGATCCTAAGTGAAACCATCAAGATACATAATCATTCAATGGAAAGAACTAAAGGAAGGAAGAACGGGGTGGAAAATATTCACTCACTCTGGGGCCACAAAACATCAAGTCGTCTACAGGGTGAAATATGCCAAAAAAGTGGTTTAGTGAGAAAGTAATTCCAGTGTGTTGGTTTCCCATCGTATAATGAGAAATTCATGCCAGTGTATCAGCTTCACATCATACCAACCATACCAAAGTTATGCTCTTGATAACATTTATAAGGTAGTACAATGAAAATTCCTTTTGTAAATGTTTTTGAATGTTATGTAAAAATTTTGCTATAGGGTATTTTGCTTTGTTCATGTAAGGTCTTCTTCTTAGGGACTATTGTGCCTAATATCTCCAAGAGAGGACAAGTCATGATGTTAGATCATTATCCATGGGATGTCTCATTCACATCAGGCCACTTCAGTTGATCATACACTCTTGGAAGGAATCAAACCTAATGACACCACCAAGAAGAGGACACATCACAATAAAATGCAAAATAACACCATGGAATTTTTACAAAGATGTTGTCTATGTATGCCCACACTTTAAAGTGGTTGCTAACACCATTATTGTGAGTAATTTCTTTAAAGTAGAAGAAGGTATGAGAGCTTATTCAAAAATACCTATGCCAAGTCATATGTTTTCGATAAGCTACATTATAAAGAAATGAAGTATGTCACATGCGAGTCAATCTTAAGACATGTCATCCACATCCCAATCTTGATCTTATACATTCATGAAAGGTTAACGATTAGCCAAAAGAGACAACAACAAGTGACATATAGGGATAAGGTTTTTGAACCCCTTGCCCCCACTTGGTGTAGGATAAGGGTGAGCCTAGAATGGATGATGGTATGCTGCCCCTTGCGATGGATGAAAAGCATGCAATAGTGAGTATGTGATTATCCTACAACTATTACATCGCAAGGAGCAACAAATAATGTTATTTATTTTGATATGTAAACAATTTTTTTTCTTGATTGGATTTGATTGTATAGACTTTTTTATATATGTGAGCAATGTCATTGTAACTTGGTTGGTATTCAAAATGTTATTCTTAGGTGGGTAAAGGATGAGTTCGGGCTGGTTTTGAGTTCGTTGCTTATCTAATGGTGGGTAAATAATTAGAGGATTCATAGGATGGCCCATGGGGTATGTATTTGGTTCATTGATCGAAGGGGATCTAATGGACACTTGCGCATGCATAACCTCGGTGGTCTTCGTTTGACATATCAGGAAGACATTACATTTTTTTGTACCATAATAGTATCCCTGGGAGGAGAGTTGTTACGAGAATGACAATCCAAATGTTCTTGACATGTTCAAGGATTTCTTCTTCCAAAATTTTGTCATCCTAAGTAAGGGAGCTATCAATGGTTGAATTGTCTTGTTCTATGATGTTTTCCCACATAAGATTCTCATGTTTTTCATTTATTGGATCGTGTAACACCATAATATCGTCTTCACTAATAGGAGAGATATTAGGAGAGGGGAAAATTTGATTGTTTTCCATAATCTCATTATCTTGTGCCATAAAATCTACCCTAGTAGGAGAGATTTTAGGAAAATGGCAATCAAGAGGTGCATCACATGCCATGGTTAGATGTTGTAAAGAAGCTTCATCACAAAGAGGGGAGAAATGAAGGGGAGGAAAACTATTATTTTCATGTGTTTCCATGATTGGATCTTCTTGTTCAAATGGACTCTTCCAATTTTTAGGAACATTAGGAAGGAGAGAAATAATGTTATAACTATAAATCATTGGGTTCCTTGATACCAACATATCTTCCTCACAAATGTGTTTTTCATGGTCATTCACAAAATCATTGTCACAAATAGGGGAGGCGTTGGGAGATGAATGAAGACTAGGTAAAGTTGTGGCAATGCATTCATCTTGTATTGTTATACTATCTTCCCAAGCAGAATGAGGAGAAGAAAGAACAAGACCGTCATGATGCTCAATGATTGTACCTTCTTTCGCCAAGATACCTTTGTCATTAAAAGGAAAGGTATCGGGAGAAGTACAATTATGATCATCATGTTTATCTATGTTTGTATTCCCTTCTAAGAAATCATCTGCACAAATAGGAGAGATAGGAGGGAGTATAAGTTTAAGACAATTATTTTCATTTTCATTCTCTTGCACTAAGAGACTATCATAACTAGGGAATGCATTGAATGAATGATTAACATGCTTATGAACTAACTTTTTCGATGCAAACTTGGAAAGTATAGATACAAAAAAAATTTGAATAACAATATATGCAAACACAAAATACAATGTAAAAGGATGAAATGAAATGCAATTTTTAGATGATAATTGACTGATTATGCTATGCAACAATGTCCAGGAATGCAAATTATTTGAAATTAAGCAATGCATGAAATGAACTAATTGAAGCTAGTTTTAATGCAATGCATGATACAGAAACTCAGCCAATTGACATAGCTAGGAAATGGCACCAAACAAAAGCCTAAAAACAAGGTTTTCATCTTTGTAAAAGGTAGTTTCAGGGGTGAAAAGGGACTGATTCGCCCAAGGTGGCGAATGAGTCCAAGTGAGAATTTTTTTTAGAATTTTCAGAAATTTTTGAGTGATTTTGATGTGTTATGAGTTCCATGATGCAAACCTAAGATAAAATTATAGAACTTCAAAAAATTTAAATGAGTTTAGTTGCCAACAATGCAACCTAAATGCATTTTTTATGAATACAAAATTTGAAACCTAACATGCCAATTAACTAATGCAAACCCTAATGCAAAGTCAATGCAAGGATAGATCTATGATTAAGGAATCCAAATTAGAAATGAGAAGTATTTGAAAATTAGGTTCACCAAAATGAACCATAGATTTTAAGAGGTGTGAAATGCTATGACTCTTTTTTGCTCAATTAGGGTCTTTCACCTAATGGAAAGAGATAGATCACACACCTAAAATCTAAGTGGTTCACTCAAACTAATGCAATTATGATGAAATTATGACTAAATGAAATGATATAGATGCATATAATTCGTAAAATTGATTGATTACTAATGTAAAACTATTGAAATGCAAATTGTTTGTAAACACATTGTGATATGTAGAAAACACCTAGAAATGTGAACAAAACTGAACAAAAATGAACCAAACTAAAAGTGTGCACCTAAGATATGCATGGAGACTAGAAATTACTTATGGAATGCTTCTGATACTAACTTTTAGGACTTGTGTGACACATTCCCCATTCTGGGTGAATTAGTCCCAATTCTGTAAAACTATTGTAGAGCCCATTTCAGACAAAAGGGTATCTTAAAACACATAAAACCAAAATCAAGCCTACAAGTAGAACTCATTCACAACTCATGGTGAATGATTCCACTTTTTAATTTCTAAAGATTCAAATGTGGAAACAAGAGCCTTCGGTTTGTACTTTTTTCTCTTGACAAGTGTTCGCCTCTAAAAGTTTCATTTCTGAACCTGAAAGTGACTTTTTTTTATATTTTCCCTTGTTCAATAGGAAGGTGTCTTCAAAAAATTTACAACTTCATCTTCAATGATTTCCAATTCTTCAAGATGCCTAAATCTGCAAACGTGCAAGACAAGAAAGAGAAATGTTGGATGTTAGGGCATGGGGGTTTGCCTTGGTCAAACCCCTTTCAGGTAATTAAACCAAACTGGAGAAATAATGTAATGAAACATGAAATAATGGAATTGATTACCTTTCCATGATGTTTTATCTTCAATGTCTACAACAAAACATGAAGAATTTTCCCTTGAATGTCTGAAAATTGATATCTTAATGACTTGAAATGATAAAACCCTACTTGCTTGACTTGAGATGGAAGAATGATGGATGAATAATGAAGAATGGTTATGGTTTAGGGTTTAAAAAGTTGATTTTATAGGAAATCCACCTTATTTTTCTATAAATTGGATCCCTAAGGCCAAAATGCAAAAATAATAAACTTAAATTTTAGTTTTTCCTGCTCAATGGTCAAAATTGGCCCAAATGGGACTCATTCACCACCTTGGTTGAATTAGTCCCACCTGGTAGGGACTCATTTGCCATATGTGGTGAATTAGTCCTAGTGGGGCTCATTTGACAACTAGGATGGTAGGAAGTAAGGAAATAAGGTTTTTATAGTGACTATGTCAGGTATTTCATCAAATATTAACTCAAGATGCACAATATGGGGTAATAAGGGCCTATTAGTGATTATGTGAAGGGAAATTAGGGCTTGGAACACAAAATTCAATGTGAAAGTGTGATTAAATACACTTTACAACACTAAAATGAGGTCCACAACCTAGAAAGGCACAAGAACCAATGTGAATGTGTAAAACACATTACAACACTAGTTTAACATTAAGTTTATTTTACAAGCTTTCTAGATTAGTGTGAAGATTTAATTAAATATAGTTTATAATGTTGAATTAAAGGGAGATGGGTTCATTAAGTATAGAGAAGCATGAAAATCCTTTTTAAGACTTTACAACACCTTTACAAGACATTGTTAAATGCATTTGAAATGGTCCAAGACCTAGTTTGGATGTGTAAAGCACCTCACAACACCAAATAAAGGCCTTATTAAGTCTGATTTATCATCAATTATTCCCCAAATTTAAGTTTCATTTTTTCTACGGTAGAGTAGCTCAAGCTATTTTAGCAATGAAATCCCTTAAGAGGCAAAGAGAAAAGTAAGGTGGTAAGTCCATCACATATATCTTATGGAATAGAAAATTTGGGACAAGCATGTGAAGTACTTGACTCAAGTTCTTAATAATCCCATCAAGTTGAACTACCCTTTTCCAAGAGATTGATATCCCAAACCCAACATATCTGCAATTTTCATTGCTATTGTAGAACTACTAGCCCCTCAATCAATAATGAAATTATGAACAAGGATATATCCTCTGATCAATGACACATAGAAAGGTATTTTCTTGACTTCTTTTCTTGGCTTTCCACTAATATTTTTGAGTGTATTGGTAAGTATAACATTGTCTTGGTTAGAAGGATACTCATTTGACACACTCAAATTTGATAAGCTAGCTTGCAACAAATTCCTTTGTCCTCGAATAGACAAAGAGTCCCACATAGACATAGTACATTTTATTTTTTCATATGCTCAAGTATGTTAAAAGGAACAATGTTTCCTTTTTTGATGAGCTTTCATAAAAACACTATCTCCTTACAAGTGTCCTGGTAGGTAATGATTATCAAGCTATTCTTTGGTGTTTCCTTGCTGATTTCTCTACATTATATGTGCTACATGAGATATAGATGGGATAGTAACCTCTTGTTTCACTCTAAGAGCTTGATAAGGATCCTTATTTACTAGCTATCCCATCTCAATAATCCTCTTTTTCCCTCTTATGTTTGCTGATATAGAAGAATAGTCTAGGTTAAATCCACAAAACTCCTCTCCTTTCCAATTTAGAAGTGTAGTGTTACTTGGATGAGGTTCTTGTTATTGTGAGAAGGTATTTCATTAGGTGTATTTTCCTACAATTAGACACCTTTTACACCATTAAGGCTTTTTTAATCACCCCATTGCAACAAGTAGACTTGTTATGAGGCTGATTACAAGGGAAACACCACTCATAATCTTGAGAAAGGTTGTTTTGGATAGGAACTAGCTCTCTAGATGAGCTTGAAACATTTGGGTTGTTTGGTTTAAAATTCATTGTGTTAATAGGATACCTTTGGTCTTGATTATTTGTGTGGTAAGGTGGCCTATTTCCTTTATTTGGCTAGCCTTGTACTTGATTTTGGGACTAGTAAGGTCTATAATTTTGGAATTACTACCTTTTTAGGTTGACTAATTCATTTCCAAATGTTTGTTCAACAACCCATTTATCTCTTTTAGTTCAAAAGATTGAGTTGGGACAACTTTTTCATGAACATGGACAATTTGTACATAGGGGATATTTGTGGCACATGCATAGGTATAGTTGCTTCATTTAAAGGAAAATAGGCATTGGAGTTCTCAAGGAATTTTTTCCAGCTTAAATGAGGCCATTTTTATCTCTAATAGCCATCTCATATGCATCGGGAAGTGTTTTTTCACCCATAGATTGTATCATTACCAAAATATCCCTTTTAAAAACCATCAAAAAATATAGAAAAGCATGTTGGGCTGAAGGTCTTATTGGCAATTGGATTCTATCCCAAGTCCTTTGAAAATAGAGATTGAAATATGTCATGTGCTCATGAGGAGCCTTCTTGATAATAGTCATATGTTCAAATAGAGACAAACGGTTTAATTTTTCTTCAAAATTCTTGCAAATATTGTTTCCCAGTTGATCCCAAGTATTTATTGAGTTCACCCTCGACCCCCTGAACCATTGTAGTGCATTTTCTTTGAAAGATGTTATCATCAACCTCACTGTAACATTCTCTTCAATGATATGGTGGACTTCACAAATTGTAGCCACATCTTTTATGTGCTCATTTGGTGTATTATGATCTTCACCAATGTAAAATGGCATACATTTCAAGGTTGCCATGGGAATTTCATCATGTTGTTGCAAATATAGTGGTCTGCCTTGATTGAAAGGAACAAAACTGTGATTTCTTTCTGATGTTATAGGAACCAAAGGTGATTGATTTACTAGGATGTGAGAAGATACCATTCCCAAGGGTGGTGTAGAATGGACCCTACTTGAGCAAGTTGGTTCCTCATGAATTGTTCACACAATGCATTCTTCAAAACTAGGTATTAGAGTCACTAGATATGTTCTAAATGCTTCAAAAAGTTTTAAAACTGTTGGTAACATACCAAAACCAACAAATATGAGTTTATTTCTTGACTATTTATAGTTTAAATTGTCCCATCGGGCATGCAAAAAAGTATTATCTCCTAAGTATGCACCCTTGATAAGTTGTAGAACTTAGCTTATTGGTGAAACATTGGATCTTTTCTAGGTTTGTGGGTCACCTATGATGGAAAAGAAGCTCTAGAGAGGATTGGTTCCCTTAGTACTCACATATCCTAACTTAAACTATTGTTGCTATTGATGGAAAGGGGTAGGAATATGGCATAAAAATGAAACTATGTGGATGATGCACCAAAAATGATTTTCTCTGGCTTGAACTAATGTTTCCTCACATAAGTAATCAATGTTTTAGCTATTTGTGCACAACAAATTAGTGTTTGAAATATCTATCAATTTTTTATTGAAAGTTCTATGTTTTTTATAGTTTTAGAAGGAAGAAGGTATGATGTTCTTCACAATCTATCTCTTTCAACTATGACACAAGTAATAACCTACACAAATAAACCTCTTTTTCCTTGAAAATGACAAAAATAAGGCATTCATTTGAGTATTCCAACATGAAAATCATAGAAAATGACATTAATTTCCTCATATACATAACAAGAACATAAATTTTGAATGCCTAAAATACTCAAATTTTATTGATAAAAACTTTTCACATCCATACATAGTTTGAAATATGTATCTTCTATTGAAAACTCTTTGAAAATAAAGTATTACAATGCATGTCTTCAGTCTAAAAACTCAAAATTTGAGTTTACAACAAACCAAAGGAATAGAAAGAAATGATTTCATAGGTGAAAAGGAGGGTGCACTAATGGTACCACTCTTCTCCCACAAACACTCAATAATGTCCTAGGAGTCCTAATTGGATTGACTATCAACCTCACAAGGTGAGTCAATTCACAACAAGGAATACCTAGGAGGGGGCTTTTTTAGGTTTTAGGGGTTCACCACCAAGCAAATGCTTGGAAAAAGATAATCAAGCATTCAACTCACAAAATCTAACAATGCAAATAATGAAAATATGCAATAGGGGGTTAGGAGGTATGTACCTAGGAAGTCTAGAGATGTTGTGAAGATTTTGGAAATGCAAAGAAGATGCCAAAATATGCTAGGGAGGAGAAAGATGCATTTACTGTTGTCTTAGTCTCACTATTGTTTTTCAAGGCAGATGTGGAATCTTCGGATGTTGGAACCAAATTTGGAAGAATTTTTGGAAAATGACCTCAAGAGGACTAAGATGCCTTTACTATTGTCTTAGTCCCATTCTAAATTTTTGAAATCTCTGAATGTGGTCCTAAGGCTTGATGTCTGCACTTTCTCCTCCTCTAATCTTAGGGTCTGAAACCTTCAGATTTGGCTTGTAGGTGAGTTTCCAAGAAGATGACAACTTTGTAATGCAACTTTACAACTTTTCACTCGAAATGATCTTCAAATCTTCAACCTAGATCTACAATCACAAATATGCAAGAGAGGAAAACTTGTTGGTTGTTAGTGAATAGGGGTTTTCCTTGGTCAAACCCCTTGTTGGTAACTAAACCTTCAAATGAAATGAAATGAAGCATGAAAGATGAAATATATAAATGATGTCACCTTGGATGATGTCTTGTGAAGAAACTATGCAATCTACCATGTAGTAGCCATGAAGAATGTAGATCTTGGATCCTTGTATATGATGTGAACAATGGTTGCAAATAGATCTTCAATGCTACATCCACAATCTTGGCTCAACAACATGAATGAATGCACTAAACCCTTGACATGATGCTTGAATGATGATGATGGCTCCAAATTATTGATGAATTACTCTTGAATGCATAAATTTTTTGTAGGAATTAATACTTGAATGCTTGTTATGAAAAATGAGTGGAGGAACCTTGTATTTATACTTATTCATGCATAATATCCTAAAATTACAGCACAACAAGCTGACATATGAATTCATTAAATAAAGGAGGGTAAATCTCACCAAGATTTGAAATTGAATCCCAAAAATAAGCTAAGGAGGACTAAGACACCCTAGGTGGCATCATAATCCCAAGGCTAAAATATCGAGGCACAAACTCCAAAATGGAACCTTTTCAGGTACATTTAAAATTAGGGTCCCAAGACCGGTGGAGGACAAATACACCCTAGATGGCATTTTAGTCCCAATCCACAAATCAAGGACACACAGTTAGAATCATTAAATGATCATTTATCTTTTGATTTTTATTGAGATTTTCCATTAAAATATATAGTTTATTAGGATTTTGGATGCAAAATAGGACCAATTAAGCCACAAAGAAGCATAAATAAAGCAAGGCAAGCCTGAACAAGTGTGAAAATGCATGGGTATGCATTTTACTAGACACTACATAAACTTTTCAATTTTACAATACAATTACCAAAATTGAAAGAACTCACTTCTAACCACCTCTAGGCATATTATTTCTCTATCCCAACATGTGAGAGAATATAGGACTTGTCTTTATGAGCATTCAAGACATACAACTTTGACCATGCTATTTTTTACATTCACTTGGGCACTGGAAAATTACATCAGGTTCTTTAACTCCTTTAAAAAACTCCAAGGTGGTGTTGAAGAAGGATAATATTGAATTTTCAATCTTTTTAGCTCCTAGTTGTCTGTAACTACCCCTAGATAACTAGAACTACTCCACATGTCACCCCAACTGCCTTATATACCTATAACTACTTTCAACTATTCATGATGCTACCATAACTAACATTAATTCATTCAAACTGCCAACTCCGAGCTCCTTTGTATAATGATAGGGGATGTGTGCAAGGAGTTTGAGATGAAATGGGCTCTTTTGAAGGGCATAGGAAAGCTTTGAGGGATTGAAACTATCACACATTCATCCATTTTCTTGTATTCTTTGTATCATACCATGCCTTTTTTTTACTTCATGGTTGTTAAACTACCTTTTCCAAATATGTATGACTATTTTTCTAATGTATGAATTGTGATACCCTTAAAGACTTTAATATTATTCATTACAATCCATATTTCCTACATTTGACATAGTTTGTTCACTTGATGACATTAATCTCTTTCGTAAAATGTCTTTACCCAGTCCTCTCCTTTTAAGTATACAAACCCTTGTCTACCCTTGAAATGTGAGAATTTTAAGAATACTAGTTGAGTTACAAATTACACAATTGCAAAAATTGAAAAGAAAGATTAACTGTAAATAATTGCATTGTTATTAACTTGATAATTTCTTAAGAATGAGTACAATATGTATAGCAAGACATGAACCTCGTAGAATGGAAACTACCAACTAGAAAATAGGCCTGCAACTCCATGCAAGATTGCACAACTAAGCAATCATTATCCTAAAAGTCTAACAACTAGCAAACTTATCTAGAGGAATATATTAGGAAGAATATTCTACACTAGCACCCCCCCTTAAGTGTAGCTAGGTGAACTAGAGATATGCAAAAGATGCAAGGATGGATGCATGCAAACATGAATGGTTCCCAACTACAAGGCCATGTCAGGTACCCAATTACAAAGAGGAAAGGAAAAACCTTGTGGGAAAAACTCCTAACCAAAATATACAAAATGATATCCATCACAAATCCAATTAATCTCCATACACACAAAGGATGACAAGCAAAGCCACACAACCCCTGCATAATGAGATAATTTGCTGCAAAGAAGCACTGGAAGGACACTTGTGGAGTGACAATGGAATCCTTAATCCAACAAGCAAGGATAGATAATCTGTTTGCTAGAAACCATATTAGAGTCATTGAATGACTCAGGTTGGAATCATGATAAAGAAATAGCAAACTTGATGCAAAGGAACACTCAAAAAATTGCAAAATGGCACAACTTTGGAATCTATGAAGCAAAATTTGATTGAAAAGTGATATAGAATGGAAATGATGTGCAAAGATCAAGAATAAAATACAAACCTAATGCATGAAAATAGGAAATAGTGCATGTATTGATCAATATTCACATTTGCCTCCATGATTTCTATCATGCAATATAAAATGAATTTTCATTCAAACTAACCTCTACTCTGATACTATGTGAGAATTTTAAGAATACTAGCTAAGTTACAAATTACACAATTGGAAAAATTGAAAAGAAAGATTAACTATAAATAATTGTATTTTTATTAATTTGATAATTGCTTAAGAATGAGTACAATAGATAGACAAAGATATGAGCCTTCTAGAATGACAACTGTCAACTAGAAAATAGGCATGCAACTCCATGCAAGATTGCACAACTAAGCAATCATTATCCTAAAAATCTAACAACTAGCAAACTTATCTAGAGGAATATTTTAGGAAAAATATTCTACACTGACATTAAAATGATGAAGTTAATGCCCTTTTAATGTCTTCATAGGATAAATATTTACATTCTAGTCTCTTGACTATAATGAGTCACTGTACTAAGTTTCATGACACCTTTATTAAAAAATCTCTCCATTCTTTTGTAGACACTACCGTCAGCAGATCCATTGTCTTTGGATTCCACAGTGAATCTAGTGCATTTCCTTTAGAAAGTCTTTGGTTTCTCTCCACTATACTATAACCTAACATAACATCTCTTCTATGTAACATGTAGTCCCTTTTCAGAAGCCTTCCTACTATTGATTCTTGAAGATTTGATGCTTACTGTAGTATAAAGGGATTGCAATAGATGTTATAGCTTCTTCCCATGAAATATTTACTTTCTTATACCTAATGAATTTAAAGGAATTTAAATTCATTACCTAAGTCATCATCAATATATTATTACAGGTCTCTTAACCCATAGATATATTTTATCTCTTCATTTGATCACCAACATTTGTAGTATCATCTATCAGAAGTCATGGATTTAGTGTTCTCTGACATTGTTTGCTATGTTTCCTCTGTCATGTCTCCAATTTTTTTTCTGTGCTTTGATTTCCATGCAACAAAAAGTCATCATGTAAATTTGTCACTCTTGTAGCCCTTTAAACCTAGAATGGCTACCTTATAGCTCTCTTTATCTTAATTTTGATTTCCTTTTAATGTGAAGTAGGGACAACTGTACAACCATCAAGATTGTTTTCCTATCATGAATTTCTTCTTACAATTGTATGTGATATTGTATGTGACGTTAATTGAATACCTCACTCTCTTGTCAAGGTTGTCCCTTGAACACATTTTAATGCCTCTATTCTTTAGTAGAGAAGACCAATCATCATAACTATCATGACTTCCTTTTCTAAACTTCACAACCATATTATCTACATGGTGATTACCCTATATAACTATCGTGCATGAACTTTACCTACACTAGGATTTAAGTTAACTTGTTTGTCTTTGCATTGAAGTAATAGGAGTCTCCATCCTTGTTTTCCCATAATGATCCTTAGAAGTCTACAAATAGATAGGACTATCCTCTTATTTTTTAATGTTATCCTCTTAAGGCTTTCACACTTGCAAAACTTTGTGCTTAATTCATTGTTGTCCATAGGATCATGGCTTTCACTTGAAAACAATTGTTGCATTTCAAAGTTAGCATTCATTGATGTCTCTTTGTCTCGTAGTTTTCATTCAAATGTTGAAACATATTATATCTTTGGATTTATATTGGCTAGAGATGGCTGTCATTTGTATCATGTATGTTATGGAACTTCTTTCCTTTTTTGGATGCCATAATGTGAATTGAATTTCATACATCCTATATTACAACTGTCCCTTAGAGGACTGTCATATTCATTTGGAAGTCACTGATCCTTGTCTTGCCTTTTAGGGTTTAAATGGACTGCTCTAAGAAAGTTCTTGATTGTGCTCTATTGAGGTTCTACATGACTAATCTCATGCATCCTATGAATCTTACTCTACATATTGTGACTATCAAATAGTTATGGTACTACCTTCTCTCACATTTCAAGGATGCTTTCATTCTTATCACTGACATTTCAACAAGTTCCTGTGAGACATCTTCATACTGTTGATCAAGAAATTGTTCAACCTCACTCAATCAATATTTGCAAGTACCTCCTTGAAACATTGTGATACCACTACCAATATAACTACCTAATTTTCCCAATCATGCCTCAAGAACACTGGCACATATGACATTGAGTTGATTGATGAGGTTGTGCATAATTACTATCCATGGATGCATCATATTTCTACCTTTGTGAACTCTACCACTATGCATTTAAATCTGCCCCAAAAATTACCACTTAAACCATGAATTCCTCAACCTCTAACTTTGCATTTGATTTCTATGAAATCAGCTGATTGTTGCTTTTTCATTATGGACCGTTATGTATATGGACTTTACATCATTGTTACCTCAAATATTTACCTTGTCATGATCCTCATCAAGGTCTTTCTCTCTTAGCACATTTAAGGTCTTATCATGACTGCATTTTACATCACTAAATCTCCATTATATGATTGTCTTCTCAGACCATCTCACTATTCTTGTGTGACCTATCATAAAATGACAACTCCCCTTTAACTTCTTAATGTTATATACCCTTGGTACAAGCTTTGATAAGGATTATAGTTGAAGGCCAGAGGTAGAGGATTCCAAACCCAAAATATAACAAAGAACAGACAAAAAATAATTTACCTAGAAAAAACTAAAATAGAGAACTCAGAAAATAAAAACACACTTTTTGTATTATGTATTCAAATCTTAAACATCTGATAAAACAAAGTTGCTACTCAACTTTGCTACTACAAAGCATTACCAATTTTTCTATTCACTCTATGTAATAATAATAAAAACTTTACATAAAAACTATCATGAAAAACTTCACCAACAAGCAAATGAGGTGAATTAAATGTCATTAATTACATCTTCAGTAACTTCTAATTCACATCAAGTGAAAAGTATTTTCATCTTAAATTACAAACAAAACCATATAAAAATTTAAAGATATTCCTAGATTTAACCATTTAATAAAAATAAATAAAGTCCTTCAAATATTAAAAACCCGAGGAAAATATGTACGCCAAAAAAATGCAGCTGAAAGGTCACCACCGTACTACCGCCAGCCAAGATGAAACATGATGCAGGACTGCAGTATACCCACACTACCACATGAAGCAAATGTAGGGGCAATGGTATGGTGGTATGCACTGCTCTACCACACAACACCAAGAGAGAGGATGCAAGATTGCGGGAAGGTAGGAGAGATGTGATAGGAGTTGGAAGAAATTCCAAAACTCCCCCTTAATCACAACTACTATCATCAATGATGCCCAAGCACCTTTGTGAAGATATTTGCACACTGATCATCAGACCTGCAAAAATCTAAGAAGATTTCACCATTGTTGATTAACTCTCTAATGAAATGATATTTGGTATCAATGTGTCTTCTCCTTTTGTGAAAAATTAGATTCTTTGACAATGCTATTGCTGAGTTATTGTCACAAAATATCTTTGTAGAATCCACTTGTTCATTTTATAGCTCTTTCAACACTCTTCTCATCCATACTACTTGGCAAGATGCACTTGTTGCTGCAACATACTCTGCTTCAGTTGATGAAAGAGTGACTATTGGTTGTTTCTTTCTAGTACATGATACTACACTAGTGCCAAAGTGAAAAGCATAACCTGATGTATTTTTTCTGTAATCAATACTTCTAGCATAGTCATTGTTAGTATACCCAATCAGCTTGAACTCCTCTGAACTTGAATATCGATTTCCATAACTCTTTGTTCCACTGACATATCTCAAAATTATTTTTCTAGCTTTCCATTTCATATCTTTTGGAGTCTCCATGAATCTAAAAATTAAACTTACAACATACATTATGTCTGGCCTTGTGGTTGTTAGGTACATGAGACTACCAACAAGTCTCTTATACAAATTCAAATCCACATTTGAACCTTTGTCATCCTTACTCAATTTCAACCCTGTGACAATTGGTGTTGGTGCTGATTTGCAATTCAACATATGAAACCTTTTCAAAATATCATTTGTATACTTTTCCTAAGAAATGAAAATACCATTTTCATTTTGATTCACTTCAATGCCTAAAAAGTATTTCATGAGTCCCAAATCTGTCATTTCAAATTCTTTCTTTGTATCTCATTTAAACAGATCAATTGATAAATCACCCATGACAATCAAATCATCAACATACAAACATACAATCAGAATTTCACCTTTTGCATTCATCTTAGTATACAATGTAGGCTCACTATTGCACCTATTGAATCCATTTTGTAAAAGATATGTATCAATTCTATTGTACCAAGTTCTTGGGGCTTGATTGAGACAATACAATGCTTTCTTTAGCTTATAGACTTTGTCTTCTTGTCCCAATATCTCATACCCAACTGTTTGTTCCACATAACCTTCTTCTTCAAGATAGCCATTTTAAAAAGTTGATTTCACGTCCATTTGATGAACTAACCATTTTTTTTGTGCTGCAATGGCAATAATCATCCTTACTGTGTCAAGACGTGCTACAGGAGCAAAATTCTCATTATAATCAATTCTAGGTTGTTGTGAATATCCTTTTGCTACTAATCTTGCTTTCAACTTTTTTGTATCACCATTTGCATTTAATTTAGTTTTGTAAACCCATTTAACTCCTATTACATCTTTCTCTTTTGGAATACTTACAAGCTCCCATGTTTGATTCTTTTCAATTGCATCAATTTCTTCATCCATTGCACATATCCATTTGTCATCTTTAATTTCATCTTCAAAGTGAATTGGATCATCTAATTGTGAATAAAATGCAAAAAGAGAAATATGATCAGAATTATTTTCACCTTCATTTTGCTCATAAATGTTCCTTATACTTCTAATTTTGTCTTCTCATGCTTTCCAATGTAGGATTTGATAAATCACTTGAACTTGCAGAATGTGGACTTGATCGTCCAGTTCCAGAACCTCTTGTTGTAGATGGCATTTGTTGTCCTATTTTTGCTGCTCTTACATTCGATGATGGTGTCACTTGTTGAAGACTTGATTGAACTTGAATGGCCGTGGAAGGAGTCACATTAGAAGGAATATTTTCTGGTACAAAAATCTCATTTTTCTCTCGAGGTATACTTGTTGATACATTAACCTTTTTTTCCTCTGCTTCTATCCCATGCTTCATCTTCTACAAACTATACATCTCTGCTAATTATAACTTTCTTAGTTGTTGGATTATAAAGTTTATAAGCCTTGGATTCATCACTGTATCCAACAAATATGCATTTTTCTCCTTTTTTGTCTAACTTTCTTCTTAATTCATCAGGCACATGTGCATATGTTGCGTAACCAAAAACTCTCATGTGAGCATCATTATGTTTTCTTCTAGTCCATGCTTCTTCAGGAATCATATTCATAACACCTTTTTTTGGACATCTATTCATTATATATGTTGCACATGATATAGCTTCAACTGAATATTCATTTGACAAATGTTTGGCTTTCAACATACTTCTAGCCATTTCCATAATTGTTTTGTTTTTCCTTTCAACTACCCCATTTTACTGAGCTGTGTATCTCGTAGTAAACTATTTATGGATGCCATGATCTTTGAAAAAGTTTAAAAACTCTTTTGAAATATATTCACCTCCTCTATCTGTCCTCAAAACTTTAATGTAACATCCACTTTTTTTTTCAACAAGAGACTTAAATTGACAGAAGAAATCAAACACTTCATTCTTATGCTTTAGAAAGTAGACCCATGTTTTCCTTGAATAATCATCAATAAAAGTCAGAAAATAAAGGCTGCCACCAATTGAGGGTGTTTTCATAGGTCCACACAAATATGAATGTACAATCTCCAAAGGGGTTTTTGCTCTAGTTGACTTTCCTGCTAGAAAAGCTTCTCTCTGTTGCTTTCCTAAGATACATTCTTCACATATTATTTCAGGTTTTTCTATTAGAGGTAATCCTTTGACAATACTTTTCCTATGAAGCAAATTTAGACCCCAGAAGTTAAGATGCCCAAATCTTAAATTGTCATGACCATTTTTCATCTTGTACTTCTGCTTGAAAGAGAGTTTGCATAACTGTTGTGGTTTCTTGTGCTTGTGCATAATCTATATTCAAATTTGGCAGAATCTTCAAAGGATTCAACATTCTATTACTTGTCATTCTGACCTTAGCAATGAGTTGATTACTTGGGTATTTGTCTAAAATTGTGCATAGTCCATTTTTGAAAGTTACTTTGTATCCTTTTTGAACAAGTTGTCCTATACTCATCAAGTTGTGTTTTAGATCGCCCACAAAATACACATGTGAGATATATTTTTTCTCCCCCTATTTAGTTAGAATGTTGACATTTCCTTTTCCTTTGACTGACACTTTGTTGTCATTACCCAATGTAACATCAGATTTAACATTTTCATCTAAACTTCAAAACATTTTTGGATTTCATGTCATATGGTTGCTACAGCCTAAGTCTAAAAGCCAAACATCTTTTTCACTTGCTTGTGCAAAATTACATGCCAAAAACATTGTGCTCTTTTTGGTTTTTGGTCTTGACTTTCTTTTGTGAAATTTGCATTTTGTTTACCATAATCATACTATTTCTTTCTACACTCATTCATGTAATGCCCAAACCTTTTGTAGTAGTGACATTGGATTTGAGACTTCTCATACCTTTGTCCTTGTGACTAATTTTGTGAGGAACTCTGACTTGAGTTTTGATTGTTGCCTCTTCCACTTGAGCTTGATGGGTTGTTTCTTCCACCTTTGTAAAAATTTCTTCCTCTTCCTCTAAAATTCGATCTTCCTCCGCCTCTTCCTTGGTTGATTGAAGCTTGTGACTTGAAAGCATGCTCCAATGATGTGTTTGTAGACCTACTTAGCCTCTGTTCATGAGAAATGAGAGATGCATGGAGCTCTTCAACTGTAAATTGTGTGAGGTCCTTTGCTTCTTCTATGGTTACAACAATTGTTTCAAATTTTGTGGGTAAACTCCTTGGAATATTTTCAACCACTCTTTTATCTTGAAGTGTCTCACCATGTGATCTAATTTGATTTACCATTCCAATAATCTGGGTGAAGAATGAATCTATTGATTCATTGTCCTTCATATATATAGTTTCAAAATCCCTTCTCAGTATTTGTAGCTTTGTTGTTTTGAATTTTTCCATACCTTGATAAGTTGTTTGAAGTATGTTCCATGCTTGTCTGGACCTTGTTGCTACTACAATCCTTGGGAAAATGCTCTCATGCACTCCTTGGAGAATAAATAAAAGATTTTTTAAATCTTTCTTCCTATTGTCCTTCAATAGGTCCTTCTCTACTTGAGTCAAAGCATTATATGCTGCTACATCAGTTGGCTCTGGAAATCCATTCTCTACTAGCTCCCATAAATCTTGTGAACAAAATAATGCTCTCATTGTGATTGCCTAGTAGTCATAGTTCTTTCCATTAAATTGTGGAATCTTTGGGTTTGTCAGGCTTGTGCTTATTGCCATTCTTTCACTAAGACTTTTAGAAACAACCCTTTTACTAATGACCCTACTCTGATAAACCATCTTTGATACCATGTGAAGGCCAGAGGTAGAGGATTCCAAACCCAAAATATAACAGAGAACAAACAAAAATAATTTACCTAGAAAAAACTAAAACAAAGAACTCAGAAAAATAAAAACACACTTTTTGTATTATGTATTCAAATCTCAAACATCTAATAAATTAGAGTTGTTGGTCAACTTTGCTACTACACAACATTATCCATTTTTCTATTCACTCTATGTAATAATAATAAAAACTTTACATAAAAACTGCCGTGAAAAACTTCACTAGCAAGCAAATGAGGTGAATTAAATGTCTAATCAAAATAAATAAAGTCCTTCAAATATTAAATGCCCGAGGAAAATATGTATGCCAAAAAAATGCAACCGAAAGGTCACCACTACACTACCGCCAGCCAAGATGAAACATGATGCGGGACTGCGGTATACCCGCACTACCACATGAAGCAAATGAAGGGGCAACAATATGGTAGTATACACTGCTCTACCGCACAACACCAAGAGAGAGGACGCAAGATTGCGGGAAGGCAGGAGTTGAGAGAAATTCTAACAATAGTAGTCTCATGCCATTGTGCACTTTAAGTCTTTTGTGGTTAAGATCCTTTCCATGGATGCCACTAATATGTTGCCCTTATGACTATCCTTTTTGAGAAATGTTCCCTTCTAAGTGTCTCATAGAATGCATAACAAACAACCATACTTTTAAAAATTAGGGTATATAAAAGAAAGAAACATAGAAATGCCTCTCAATAGTAGGAAGGTAGACCTAGGAGTTACTGCCTTTGACATACACACACCGAAGACAAAACTAGGGTGAATTTGATGACTTAGTGAAGATATCCATATAAACATTTGATAACTCAGATAATCATTACAAAACATGGATCATCTTTTAATGACTACGAGGGTTTTACGAAGCGAGAAACTGAACAAACATATGAACAGGAAGGCAACAACAAAATAAATGTTCCAGATAGAGCAAAAGAAATACTAATCTTCTAGAATATGAAGATTTTATGGAAGAGAGACGACAGAGTTGGCTTTCGCTTCCCTTCCGATGTACCCTATCTATGCTCCCTTGGTTATGCAACGTGCCTGATCTTCTCGCAGTATTCTGCAATCTGGTGGTCAACCTCCTAAATTTACAATGTGGCCCCAAAATGCCTCCTGAATCTGCTACAACGTGGTGCTAAAACTTAGTAGATCCCTTCAATAACAACATTGGAGCTCTCTTCATGCCAAAACGAGGAAACCTTAGCTCTTCGTGATGGGTGGATCTCATGAAATCAAAACTGAAAGGAAAAAGCTCCTCTTTTTCACTTTTGGCGCCCATACTTTTATGAACTCTCTTTACTATCCTTTAATACTTTTGTAAAGAAACATAAGCTTTTACAAAATTCATTAAAATTTCTTCATTCTTAGCATTTAAATGTGACCAACAACTTTATAATTTTCATCTTACATTTTATCATTCTTCTTTGACCACATTTAACTTTGGTGAAAACCTTCTCTAATTCTCCTTAAAAACCTTTCACACAAAAATATCAATAGTAATAATGGTTGGATGACATATTACTATCTTCCCACACAAAAATATCAATAGTAATAATGGTTGGATGACATATTACTATCTTCCCATGCTAAAACTAGGTAACCAATCTAAAGACTTCAAACTTATTCTTTATTACATATGTATCATTATTATATTTTTTTTCTTCATTATTCTTTTGTTAAGTAATTATGAATGCATAGTTTTTTATCAAATTATAATTTTAAAATTATTTTGTAAAAATTATAAACAACTATTAAAATATACATTTTCCTAAATGTGATTATTGACTCATAACATGTAAAAAAAACTATGCTTTCCAACATATCATTTTTATTTTTATTTTTTTTTAATCCATTTTAGAAGATAAACCCTTTTTACAATATATTTTACCTATGAGTTCTACCAATTACAAATTCAAAAACTACCACTTCAAAATAAATTGAGTTGTAAACTTAAATGTACCATTTTATAGTTTTGTTAATAATACAAATTCTTGCATTTGATTTTGGAAAAAATATTTTCATGCAAATCTTATATTGTTCCCATCAATTAAGTGCTAACATGAGCTTTCCCATGGTTAAATAACTTTATTGATAAAAAAATATAGATTCTTAGATTCAAACATTGATATAGAAGGATTTTTTTTCTTATATCTCGAGCCATGTTCAAATTTAAGAAAATGTTATACTATTGAGACCATTATTTCTCCCTTTTATTCTAATAATATTTTTAAATTAAAAATTCATATGAATTTACATGTGTGATAATTTTTAAAGATGTAAAACTCAACATTTTATATAATATATTTAGGGTGACCTGTTCTATATGAATAGGGTCAATAGATTTTAAATTATGATTTAGGAAAATTCAATCATGTTAAATAGGTATCATCTCTATGTCCAATATAGCTATGTTGTAATAATCTATTATAATGAATGCTAATGCCATAAATTTAGTATTGAGAAAAAAAAGCTAGAGATTTTCTCTCCTTTTCATATTGAGCTTTTAGCAATCTATAATAGCTAAGCTAAAAAAATATGTGTG